>JAECUM010094690.1:0-38897 GCA_016617855.1 Megalonaias nervosa | reverse complement strand
TATATATATATATGCTTATGTGGTAGATAGCGGCAAACTAGTTTGAATATGAATAAGCAAAAGCTGCAACGTTATGAATCAAAGTATGAATGAAACAACTAATATTATTTAATAAATTGCTTTGTCAACTTTACGTTAGCAGACTATTGCACAAAATAAACGGACAATATTAATATCATAAAAGAGTCGTGATGACAACTATAGCATGTATATTGAATATAAAGATTGTATAGGCCGTCTTTTACCATTCAAGCATTTTATAAAGGTTTATCATTTTTAAGAAATTTGCTTATCTTCAGCATATAACAATACGCCATGTCTGGCATATTTCAGTAGGGCATGTCAGGCACATTTCGGTAGGGCATGTCATGCACATTTTGGTATACCATTGGATAATAATATTGTAATGGTGAAAAATTGTGTAAGATATTTTCGCAGTACATTCCATCGTGATAAGATTGACACAAAACCATTAAGACTGATGTATGGGCTAGGGTCATAATAAATGTTCTGCCCGCGACCAATGGGATATACCCTGTTTGGGGCGTAAATGGATTTTAATTAGGACCCACTAGGATGACGGTACTACAAATATGTCAATGTAGGGTTAAGTAAAGGAAATGACAGGGTTGAGAAAAGCCAGAGACAAATTTGGGGAAGTCTTGGGCGATTTGAAATAAGGGTCATACAATAATATTTTCCAGAATAGTTATTAATAAAGGCAGTCTAGAGAGTATTTGACTTCGATGGAAATGTTAAAATTTTGGCGGTTAGGGAAAGTTAATCCTGACTGGCTAAGCTAAACGAGGGGTGGGGTCATAGTCCAAGTTTTTTTTACAACCATACTAGGTGCTTCGCGCCATTTCGTCTTCAGTAAATGTTAATTGAGCAACTCACTACAAAATCATGCAAACAGAACCAGCCTGATTTACTTATCTTTACCTATACTATTTGATAGATACTATTATCGTGAAATTTGACATTCTTCAACTGCAATACACCGATATGATACAATGTCGCAATTACAGTACTGAAAAATCAGCAGCAAAAACTGATACAAAGAGAAACTAGACGCAAACATCGGAGAGAAATTGTTCATTTAGGAGCAGACTGGTTGGTTAAAATTCGAAACTGTATTTCTGCGTGTTAGAAGAATTTGGTGATAAAATATTTAAATCTTTATACTGTAAAAAGAATAAAATACTGATATTTGGACCTACCAGCTCCTCCCGTCCACTAAAATTTCTCATCAAAAGTTACTTTTATCTTTCATCAGACCAACTTAAGGGTATGTTGATGTTGTATGGGATGGGTGTAGCGAAGCCGATTATAATTGACTTGAAACTATACAAAAGGAAGCAAACAAGAATTCGAACAGGAGAGTAGTGAAGGGGGACACTATACGGACAATGGGAAAATACATTACAGACGCCACCCCACCCTCCACCCCCCGTGGCAATATTCGGACAAAAAAATCGCCTGGGCCGATATACGGACAAGATTCATATTGGACCTGTATATGGAGAATAGGAATGGAACAGGTGGGGTGACGTCACGGTACTGGCAACGATGTGGCAAGTGGCTGACCTGAATATGCGCGGCTACTCTAGGTAGGGACAAATGCAGTAGAGACATAGACATAGAAACATGGTTAGAGACATAGACATATATAACCCAGCCATAGATTGATGAACATCAATCTATCCCATCTAAAATATAAAATCGACTAAAAAAAATTTTAGGTAAGAAAGAATAAATCTTTTCGAGGCATATGAAGTGGCCCTGAAAAGGGCCTTTTGATTCTTCTATTTTCTCCAGTTCTTACACCGGTTCTTCACTTTCTCTATGATTCCTCTCATCTTCTTCTTTTCCTTCTCTAGCATCCAGTCAGGATGTCCCATTGATCTAAATTTTTCTTGCACTTTCATCCAGTTCTTGTTCAGTCTCTCAAACTCTTCTTTTCTCTTTCTGTTTTCCTTCTCCTTTCTCTCTTTTGTCCAGGTGTCTTTGATTTTTTTTACCTCTTCTTCCATCACCTTTCTCGTCATGTCTTCAGCTTTCTTTAATTTCTCTAACCCCCAATGGACAAAAGACCACTCTGTCAAATTGGCTATATCTTGCGAAAAGCTCCTCACTTGGATGGCATTATCAAGGGCATCCTTCAATGTCCCCACTTTCACATATTTAGGATGGATGAAGCCTCTTAATTTCTCTACTTCCTCCTCTATCATACCTTGCACCAGATCCCTGGCTACATTCGGGCTGGTGACTTGACTGGTCACAAAGTCTTCCGTAACTGGATATCTCCATTCTTTTCAAGTCTTTCCACCACGTAGGTTGCATCAACCATCCAGTACCACCTGTCTTTCAATTCGTTGAACAAATTCATTTTTTATAAGGTGTTGACTAGTCAACGTTGGGTAGCCAGGCTGATGATGAATAAGAATTAAAGTCGCATATGTAAACTAGTACTTTCGCGACTGGTTTACTCCCGAGTGTCGGGATATTTAATTGGTCGGGGTGTGCAGGAATGGTGCCGCTACAGAACCCCGCATTTAGCCAGACTGACGACCGCTCCGCGTTATATACGTGAAGCACGGACGTGAAGGAAAACATCTTTTACACTGACTTCACACCATATATACTATCCACACAAACGGACGGGAACGCATAAACACACCATATATACTATCCACACAAACGAGCGAGAACGCATAAAACACACTATATATACTATCCACAGAGAAGGGAAGAGAAGAAAAACACACCCATATCTACTATCCACACAGACGTACGCGAACGCATAAAACACACCATATTTACTATCCACACAAACGCACGCGAACGCATATAACACACACACACACCCCCTACTATCCATAATGACGGGAAGAGAAGAAAAAACACACTCTACTATCCATATAGACGGGAAGAGAAGAAAAATCACACACTCTACTATCCACACAGCGAACGCGAACGCATAAAACACACCATATCTACTATCCACACAAACGGACGAGAACGCATGAAACACACCATATCTACTATCCACAAAAATGTACGCGAACGCAAAACACACACACATCAGTAAACGAGTGAGTGTTTATAGTCACACTACTCTACGTTCACACAAATTGGCAACTTGAATAGTGTTTCTTTTCTAGAGATCTGGCTAGCCCTGAGAAGGGCTGTTTTTCCTTTCGAACTTCAGATACACCTGGCTAATGGTGACATCTCCCAGGCCGGG
This sequence comes from Megalonaias nervosa, assembly GCA_016617855.1. Classification (NCBI taxonomy): domain Eukaryota; kingdom Metazoa; phylum Mollusca; class Bivalvia; order Unionida; family Unionidae; genus Megalonaias; species Megalonaias nervosa. The sequence goes on along the minus strand of JAECUM010094690.1, from coordinate 35,650 downwards.
CACCAAAGACACATCTCCTGCTCCAATCATTTACCCAATTCACGTTTGTCATTGGGAGCGCAGAGGCCTCTTGAGTGGCTTCAGAACCCCAATCTTCAGTTTCTGGGATTCTGAAGACTTCCCTCTGTCTTCAATGCCAGAGTCGAGGATGTTGTTGTTTTTGTTGTGGCTGTGGCTGTGGCTGTGGCTGTGGCTGTGGTCAAGGTGGCGGTACTGGTTATAGCTGTAGCTGAACTGGTACTGGCTGTGGAGGCGTCCTCACCTCAGGCTCGACCTTGCACACAGGTCTTAGTATGAGGTGAGGCAGGATCACTCGCTTCTTTTCCTTCTCTTCTTTCTTTTTCTTCTCTTCCTTCTCCTCTATCCTGGCTTCTTCTGCAATGGCCTCCATGGGCAGCTCGTCCAAGAGGCGTCTGGCATACTCCAGGTGCATCTGAAGTTCTAAAAGTTTGGAAATTCTGCTACTCATTTTCAATGTTGACTAGTCAACGATGGGTAGCCAGACTGACGATCGTTCCGCTTTATATACTTGAAGCACGAACGTGAAGGAAAGCATCCCCTGACACCAAAACTTACAATACCACTATTACTATTACATGGAACGCGCGGACCTAAAAGAAACACTCACGTTGACTTTTTTACTTACAAAAACAGAAACACACTATCAGACAAGATGTGGATTTTTACTGACAAAAGAAACGAAGTGCTTATAGACACATTTCATTTTTTTAACATAAAAAACATATAATATTTTGGCAATTGAATTAGTATGTCTTTTCGAGAGTGTTGGGGTAGCCCTGAAAAAAGCTAGTTTTGTTGACGGGGAGTGATGGCAATCTTTTATTGTCTAAGATTGCGTCCCCTTCTGGCGGCAGGCTTTCTTACAGGATACGATCTGCTTCTAAGGAAAGAGAAGGAGAACTCCTTGGTGTCTACTCAGCAGTCGACAAAACCTCTGTCTGGTTCCTGCTGCTGTTGTTGCTGTTATCTCTGCTGCTTCTGAAGTCTGTACTTCTCTGTCCTTTCTTCTTGTTCTTTCTTGATTTCTTCCCTGAAGACATCTTCTACCAGGTCATGGGCTATTGTTAACATCCTGACATTCTCTGTCTCTTCAGGGTTTGGTATCAGGTTTTCCCTGACACGATGTAAATCCACGTAAGCTTCGTTCAGCTTGGCTAGTCTAGAAGGTATATTCATAGGTGGACTAGTCAACCATGGATGGTCAGACTCGAGACTTCCTCGCTTTATATGGTTCAAACGCGGACGCGATAAAAAACATCCCTACTGGATTTTTGTTGGGTCGGAACGCTATCATAGCTAATGTTATGGTGAGGGGTAGAGAGAAGTCAAAGAGCATATATTCACAGTGTTTTTGAAAACAAGCGACTGACACATTTTTTTCAAAATACGACATTTTTTTTATTCAACAAACATCTAACCACTAACAATTAACAATAGCATCAAACAAACTTTTTTTGACAAGGTTGACAACGTTGTGAAATTATGTTAGATTTCCACTGATGGAAGTCATTGGGCCATTGATGTACACTACGTTTCCTAGCTAACGACAAAAGATAGTCATAATGGTCACAAAACTAGCGTTCTACTTTCTCATCGTTTCTAGAAGAGTGACGATCAAAATAAATCACTAAATGTTCTAAAGGATATCCAAGACTGCGTTGATGAAGAAAATACACACAATATTGACCACACACCATGGAATCTGTGCCTTATAATTTCACATTATTGAATCGTGTCGTCTAGGCATTTCTTCTCATAAAGTCGATGATGTCGTCTTCCAAAGGAAGTAATCCATACGAATCAAAATACTCCACACAATCCTCTTTAGGGAAGTAGACGGCTACCCAGTGGGTTCCTGGGAGATGACAGTCGTCGGTGTTGATGACATAAGCTTGATGGTCTTGGGGTTTGCGATGAGGTAGTTCATCTTTAGCGCACACGACAGGATTCCAAAAAGCAGTGTACGAACTGTTGTTCAAAAGGTAATAAAGTTCCCAGGTATCCATTTTTTTTTTTCACTTGTAATGACAAGTCATCAATTCAATTATGACTTTTTGTTTGAAAATCTCTGACAAGTAACCGTTTCTTTGCTTCGTCTCCGCACTTTGGGCTAAGAGAGCTTCTATGTGATAGATCTCCAGAGTAGTCAATGGAGGGCAGGAATGATCACTCAAGCCTTTATACCACTCATGCAACACTGCTTCTTCCCAGATGAGACTCCAAGTATCGTCCAGATACTCGTCCAATTTGTCTTCTTGGCTCAGCATCAGACATTTATAGTGTTGAATTTGACTGGGATGATCGTTTTGACATCCATAGCAATCTTTCTTGGTCAATTCCGTAATTTTATCCGCCAGGTGTTTGGCAAAAGAGGACACTAAATGTTGTTCTTGTCCTGGCCATCTGGACGTGACCACTATGTCCTCTTCGTCTTTGTCTTGGGGTTCTGCTTTCACGGTATACTCCCATTCCATTTCCAAAGATTCTCTACTGTTCAAAGAGGGATAAGAGTCTTCCATTGTTTCTAATAGTCTAGAATGACTTCTCTCAAACTGTTGATTTCTATGGTATTATCGAATTCGGCATACAAGATATGTTCACCGTCTCGGGGAGAGCTTCTGCAAACTGAAGTTCCACACGTAGTTGACCTGATTTTATAGGGTGGAAATGTTCCTCGTTCCTGCCTTGGTCTGGAGTGAAATCAAAGGCCCAACCTCCTACATAATCTTCGTACGAAATGCCGTGACTAGTGTTGGATCCTAGCTGTCCGGTAGCTTCGTACAGGGACAAGTTCGATCTCAAGTTTGGTTCGAAGGGTATCGTACACAAGGTCCTGCCATCGCGACTGACTTCGATCTTGGACACTCTGTAGTGCTTAAACTGGAAAGGAATTTGATCGTGGGCTCCGTTGAGGGCTGCATTGCTGACGATACCACCAATTAAACGTTTGGGTAACTCCTTGGAACAGATGATCTTCAATCTTGGATCGGAGTCGAGCAGCAATGGCGAACGTTTTCACTTCTACGCGTTGTATCGGATACTTGACGGTCGTTCTGCTCAATGTGTGACTGATGTCGTTTCCCGCTTTAGGTAACACTTGTACGAGACGCACGTAAAGTCTGGCTTCTTGGATGATGGTTTTGTACTCGTTGGCATGAGCCATCAAATGGAAAGCGACACTGCTGAGATTTAGTCTCAGGCGAATATCTACTCCGTTGGGCAAATACTAGTCTTGCAACTACATGCCCAAATGCAAACGATCCATCAGTTCTAAACTACGACCTTGCAGGATTTTCTTTTGACGGTCGTTAAAGCCGACATTGTGAGGATCGTCATCTCCTGTCAGGGCTGTGTCGTTAAACTTATTCTTACATGCGGTGTCAGGTTTCCAAACTACGCAAGCATCCAGATGAGTGTTCTTGGCATCTTTTCCGTACGTCAAGAGATTTTCCAGGTACGCTCGGTAAGGGTAAGTATCCATGCTACTACTGACCAGTTTGTTATTCAAGTACAAATCCACTTCACTGAAGAAGGAATGCATGAAATTGTTGACGGGTGCTACTCTGGCATCGGTTCCCGCATTGGTGTTGTCCGTTTTGATCACTTTGAGTTTCAGGTACAAGTAACTGCTATTCAGATCGATGTAATCTTCGAGCTGTCCTTTGATTTCAAACTCGATGGAAGCTGAATCCGTCAAAGAGGAGACGGGATGAAATTCGACCCATTGGGATTCTTGCATCGTCATCATGGTGGGTGGCATAGCAAACAGATCCAGTTCCGACTTGGAACAGGCGCAAGAGTCTCGGTGCATCATTTTCTTTTTTCTGTGATTTTTTAATAATCAAAAACGTCTAAGTCTCGGACGGATTTTCTTTTCTTGGTCTTTCTAACTCTGAGGGTGTGAAGTCCTTCATCGTCTCTTTCTGCCTTGTCCATGCTGTGGCGTCAGGGAAGCAGGAATGCCTGACTCGTCAGCGTCCGGGGCATTTATAGGAGGTTCTCGCTGGCCCAAAATGTCTTTGCCCGTTTGAAGCAAGACATTTTTGCCTGCTCTCAAGAAAGCTTCTTTGGGATTTTGTTTGTCAATGATGACACCATCGGTTTTAAAACGGGGGCAACTGAACGAAAGGCTGATTTCAGCATATCTCCTAAACCATGTCCTCGCTGTCGAGCGACTCCTTGGTACACATAACCCCTTGTTAGAGTAATCGTTTTCGAAAATGGAGTTTCACTGTGAGTTTCCCTTTGGTGAATGAAATATTTTGTCCCAGATCTCCTTTTATAGTAATGTTGACAGTGTCAAAATACTACTTACTAACGGGTAAATAGTGAGGATGTACAAATTCTCGGTGAACGTGATAGGTGTTTCCAACTTCCTCGTCAGCGTTCGTGGCAGAATCCACTTTGAAAGGAATGACACGCAGTAACGGTACGGAGGTGTGTCCCACCACGTTGTACTCCACCACACCGGAGTACACAAAGATCAAATTCAGTCCTTGGTTCATTTCTACAGGGAATCGAAAATATTTCGCAAAATCTATGTTGCCGGTAACGGCTAGTATTTCGTTTTTAGTCTTGATCAACTTGGGATCTCCACCCAAAATGTCATACAATTCAGGACAAAATGTAATGGCCAATACTTTATCCTCTGAAAATTTGATCAGTAGGCGACGAGCTATTTTATGGTACTCGAGGGTGACACTTTTTCTGGTTTTCTCCAAGGCTTTGCCGAACATGGTATTGAATTTGGTAGGAATCGTGTTCACTAAATGTTGACCGCTAAAATAATAGCCTGCAAGAATGGTCAACAAATAGGTGAACCGTTTAGTTTTGGGGTCTTGTGTTTTCATAGAATCATCCGCAGTGGTGCGTTCATCCAAGTCTTGTTGCACTTGCTCGTCATGAACTTCCACCGTACAAGTGTTTTGATTTGGAAGGATATTTAGGATTTCTGTAGGGTGAATCATTTCCACTAAAGCCACTTCGCAATGGGCTTCGTGATCCAATTGGATGGCCTGAGGTAATTTGGCCGTGTAACAGCATAAGGTATTTTTGGGAAACACCTCCATGGAACTGTCACTGGGTAACGATAAATAAAATTGGTTATTCATAATTCCAGATTTCTTGTGTCCGAGGGGTCGCTGGAAGTCAGAGGAGTGTCTGAAAGAGGATTGTTATGGTGACTGTTGGAAGGGGGACTGACGTTGGACGCAAGGCTCCCATTGTTGTTCCCGTTAGAGGAGCATTTCAAGAAAGGATTGGGAAGAAGGTAACCGATGCAACTGCTAAGTAAAATGGTCCACACTTGTTTGTCTCCTTGTTGCAAACTCAAATTGGCAATGGCAGCACCGATGACACAATACACCACAAAGATCTGGCAGAAAAAGACGATTTGCGCTTTAGGCTCACGTTCTCCACACCACACCCACAAAGGTTGCTTTTGTAGATCTTGCAGAGAAGAACTGGGGGAAGGAGTGGTCACTGCAGTAGCTGAGGATGTGTTGAATGGCATGATGGTCACTTCTTTTTATAGTCGATGATTTGCGAAGCTTCGAGCCAAGAGTCAAGACTGGGAGGATATCCTTTCCAACGTATCTCTGACTTCTTTGACACGTCGTTTTCAAACTTTTCGGGTTCTTCGATCGAGAATCCTTTCGGTCTCGTACACCTCGTCTTCTTTTTTGGTCACACGTTGTAACTCGGGCAAGTAAAACGTTCCTTTTAACACTTCCCCGTTCATATCTTCCAACGGGAGGATAACGGCCACGCACTGGTTCAGTGACACGAAAAAATTCGGTGGTCCAGTTGGGTAAATAACCTTTGTCGAAAGTGCATTTGGTTTTACCAATGCGCACCCAATCTCCTGCTGCCAATACTCCACCTATCGTCGGGACAGTCACCGTCGCGGACGTACCAAACAGGCGCTCAAAGACGGTCACTTCGTTGTCGGGAGTCGATTCTTGGGGAGCACTCCCGATGCTCCGATGGTAAGATTGGTTGTACGATTGGATTAGATGTGGCAAGACGTCGATGTACTTGAGAGTGTGTTGATGCGTAAAATATTTCCACATGCGTTCTTTCAAGGTGCGTTGAAAACGTTCCACGATGCTGGTTTTGGTTTCGGGATTCTGGCTGGTGAAAAAATAAATGTCACGTTTCTTCAATTCTTTTTGCAAAGCTTGGTTCAGATATTCGGTGCCGTTTTCGGTTTGCCGTCGAAGAGGGTGACTCCCGCTTTGTTTTAACAGCAGTTTTAGGGGGCTCGGACTAACCGACTGCTCGATTTGGAAGTCAATGGCACGACCCAGGTAAATTTGGAAAAGACGTCGATGACACAAAACAAATATTTGTAGCCACGATTGTAGGTGGCCAAATGAAAGACATCGGCTAAATCAGCTTGCCATTGATAATCGATGCCCTCCACTCGGGTGCGACTTCTGGAAAATTTTCCTCGAATGGTTTGTGTAAGGTGTACGTGGCTTGTTCTTGTAACCATCGTTGCACTTGAGGTAAACGGATACTTTTCAGTCGAGTTTTGGCAGCACGATACAATTTCTGAACTCCTCCGTAACCTGCAGGATGGGATGGATCGTAGTAAATGCTGGCTAACATCTCCAATTTTTAATACGTTATCCACTCTTCACTGATGGTAGTCTGAATGGGGCGAAGGTGTGGTTTAAAAACGGCTTTACGTGTCCGATGTGCCACAGGAGTAGCAGTCGAGGGTAGTGGTGGTGGTGGTGGACGTAATGGAATGGCTTTGGTCTTCTTTTCATAATTCACTTCTGGTTTCCCTTCTTTCTTTTTGACTTCTGTCGAAGGAGGTGTGGACATCATCTTTTTAACCCGTGCTTTAAGTTCTTCTCGTTGGGGTGTAGGGGAAGGGGTCAAAAAGGACGCTTAAATTTTATTATGGGTGGGAGCTGCTGACGGTGTTTGAAAGACTTCTCGTGCCTCTTCTTCCTCAGGTATCCGTGGAGCTACGTCTGTCTTGACCACTGGAGGTAGTGGTGGTGATGGACTTTTCATCAGGGTCTTAAAATCTTTCAGAGTGGGTTGAGCTGCTTCGTCTAAAGCTTCTGGTGAAAGAGTTGCAGTCGTTGCAACAGTTGACCGTACCTTTGCGATTTTTTCCGTTTCTGACAAATCGCAGCGATCCAACAATGATTGCAATTCGTGTTGTAACTGGGACATCTCTTTCAAATGAGGATTGGGAGGTAAATGTGGGGTCCGTTGTTCTTGCCAACGATGGTATTCCATCCATCGTTTGTAAGGCACTAAAGTCAGTTTTCGTCCTTCCATCAGATTTCAAGGGTCACGTCTGAGATCTTTTGACTCCAGAGGTCCCTTTTATCTTGGAGCTATGGAGGGCAAAATATGTCCCAACATACCCAACATAGGTCTCGCTATTACATTGGTAGGAAGTCCCAACAGGGGTAAAAATCCTCCGCGTTGCACCAACATCTTTTTGTTTTGACGAATGGGTATTTTCTTTTGGACCTTTTGGCGAAGAACGTGTCGATGTTTGGCTAAGCATTTTTTCTGGTGTTTAGACAAAGGTATCGTTCCTTTCAAGACATTCAGACAACAGTCGCTCACGGTAACGATGACGTCTTTGGAGGCGGTTTGAATCATCATCAGAATGAGTTTTTTTCGCATGGGTGGAGAAACTTTGGACAGGACGGACAACATGTCCCAATGTTTGACTAAACGAGGAGGCAGTCCCTTTCTTTTCTTTCCTTTGGGGGGAGAGGAAGGTTGTCTTTTGCGAGGTGACATCTTTGTTTGTTGGTTGGTTGGTTCCGGGGCACACACCAAAAATACACTAACGTCGATGAATTGGCACACGGCCTTTTATTATTTTTTGACTATCGCTTCGTCATAAAGGTGACGATTTGTTTTCCAAAATCACCAAAGAAACCTCCTCTTTCGTGGCTCCTCTTTTTCTTTGGATGATTGTGTCTTTTCTGGGGGGTGGGGTGGTGACGTCTATGTTTAGCTAAGCGCTTTTTCGGATGACTAGACTGTCTTTTTCTTTTTCCTTTCTGGACAGGAGAACGACGATGAGGGAACATCTCTGGGGCACAGAATACACTGAAATCCATGGCTTGACATGCGTCCTTTTATCTTACTTTTTTTGGAGCTTGTTCTCTATCTTTTTGGCGAAATTATTTACTAAATTATCCATTAATAAGAAAAATCTTCCCCTTTGGTGGCTTTTCCTTGGACGAGTGTGTCTTTTCAGGGACATACGTCGATGCTTGGCTAAGCGTTTTTTCGGATGACGTGACTGTCGTTTTTGTTTTCCTTTTCCTTTTTGGACAGAAGAACGACGATGGTGACGGTGTGCACTTCTTTGAGGGGACATCTTTGGGATTTCAGGAGCACAACAACACTGAACCTATCGTTTACCTTGGGTCTTTTTTATACTGGAATGCTTCGCCACTGATTGTCGGCTCGTCGTATCATTTTCATGGCAGGCATCACACGTCGTGGAGGGGTTAGCAACAGACCCAGTCGGGACAGTTATTGCTTGGACAAATCCAATAAACTCGTTAACACACCCGATTTCTCTTGGACTTTGATTTTGGGGGCAGGTGCTTTGTGAGCAGCGGCCACTGCATCTAAAGAGGAAGAGGGTGTCACCACTGAAGGAGAAGTTTTGGAGACGCGGGTTTCCAATTTTTCATCAAATAAAGAAAGAAGTGGAAGAACTTGAGGCTACTGGAGACGCAGTCACCGATGCGGCAGGTCGTGGTTTGCGAATGTAAGGTTGCGTCCTGGCGGCAGTACCTCTCTTGCGGGTAGAAGCTGTTTTCTGTGGACTTTTCTTTTTCTTTTTCTGAGGTTGTGACCTGATCTTGACACTGTTGCTCTTTTTCATTTTCTTCTGGTGTCCGTCGGGGAGTGGCTTTTTTTCTTGGGGAGGACTTTGGAAGCATTGGGATTCCATTTTAAGTGGGAACAAATGATAACACCTCCTAGAGAACCGCTACCTCCAGGTTTCAAAATGATTTGCTTTTCGGTTTGAGTGTCGATGCGAGGATCGGCCAGTTGCGTCAAGGCCACTTTGTTTCTTTCAAAAAACGTTTGGTTTTTGATGTGGAATGTGAATGATGCCTTGCAGTAATTGACGTGCTGTCACCGTAAACCATCGGAAGACCTCTTTGAGACTAGATTCTAAGACACGAGCACGCATTTGTGGACTTTTATCGCGAATGATGCCATACAAAGCACGAATCAATTTGATAGGAAGATGAGACTGAAGGGAGGTCATGTAGACGATGTGTGAGACAGACCCAAAGTGACCGAGGTTTTAATAGACTTTTTTGGGTTGTTGTTGTTAAGTCGACACGACAGGCCCTCCGTCTTGGCACCAGTGGTGAAACAAATGGGTACGTAATCGCAAATAATCGGGCGTTGTGGGATTTAAATCCACGAGTAAATAAGCGTGTGGGGTTTGAGTGGCATCGTCGTAGGCATGAGTCAGCCAAGGAGTTCCTCACTGTTTGGCTAAGACTTGTACTTGCGATTTATCTCTAGGACTTTTAAACAAGACCACGTAATGAACATTGAGACTAATGGTGCGATGGACTTTACTTTGTTGAAACAAATTTTGGGTGATGTAAATGACACTGGCATTACGATGATGCCCTTTGCGCGTAAACCACAGTTTAATTTCTTCTTCGTCTTCTCCTAATACGTCGTCGAAGATGACCAGATGGGTTTGACTAGGGTCAGACACGATCCCGTCGTCCTCGCCAGGAATGCCTTCCATAAAGACGGTGGAATCGCCTTGACTTTCTCGCAGAAGGCTGTACGCCGATTGCCACTCTTTGTAACACCACACGATTCGTTGAGGTGGACGATCGATCAAATGATGTTTATGTTCGATCAAACGTTTGACAAATTAGGTTTTGCCTGAACCGCTCGGTCCGGCAATGAACATGTTAAAGGGATGGCGAAGATACAAGGCTTCCCAACTAGTACGATCTAAGTGTTCGTCGATGACTTTGAAAGTGGAGGAAGAGGGAGCAGAGACAGTAGAGGTAGCCATAGTACTGTAAGTACTGTAAGGAATGACACTTTTGACACGAAGACAGACAAGACATGAGTTTTTATACTTTTTTCAGGACACGTTCATTGCCATCTTTAATTGTGAGCAACACGAAAGACAAAAATACATAAAAGCCAACTGGTTAAGTACATGAATAAAAGACACATCAAAACGATCATAGTGGAATATAAACAAGTCTCTGAACAACATTTTTGGTGATCAAGATGTGGTATCGTTGGGATAGTGTGTAATGTTCTTAGAGTCTCTATAGCGGGCACAGTGACACAGGAGTCCTCCCGGAATGGCATTTCGGGGATGTCAATGACGGTCCTGTCCTGCCCTGAAGGGAGAGGTTCTTCTTCTTCTGGTACTGTCACTAACACAGGTTTAAAAGTTACTTTTTTCACTGAACGTTTTAATTTTTTAGGATGTCAAATCTTGGGCATAGTGTGAAACTTCTTTTGTCCAGGCCTCGACACCCCAACTTTTCCAGTCACGTACATCTTTCCAGTGAGGGTGTAAGTCACAAGCTACACACACATCATCGTACACATCTTCAGTACCTAAAAGTTGACGAATCTTTTTTTCCTGTAGAGGTCTAGAAGTATCGAGATGAAAGCGCAAAGCTTTTAACAGAATGAGTCGCTCGTGCACATTTAAAGGGACCACTTTCATGTTTTGGCGGTATGTACTGTTCGTAAAGAGTTCACAAGGAATCAGCTGGTAAACGAAATCCTAGAAAGCAAGTCACTAAGACACACACCACACGTTGATCCCAATTCAATGGACACAGTTCTGTAAAATGCCATGGTAATCCTCCACCGTTTCAATATTGTCATTGATTTCCTGTCACGGAATCTGTTGTATCACGAATGATAAAGGTCGTGGCATGGTAGTCCGTTTTTACACCCTCTTTGGTGTGAGGTAATAAGTGTACTTTTTGAACAGCATCGGTTTTATTTTAGTACCGCACCAAAAATGGTTAGTCACTAATTCACATACCACACGTCGTACAGAAGTTTCCTCTTGAATTAAGTTTACATTGCGTAAAAGATTTTGGTAATCCTCTAACTCTTTTGGGATTCGGTGTATTAGGATCACCTTGTAAGTAGAATGAGTAGCATCCTAAACTTTATGACTCTCACGTGATTCATCAATGTCTGACCACTGGAACACTTTCATCAAAATCAATCCTCTTATAGCATTTAGGTAGCAGTGGTTGAAACATTGGCGATGTAACGGATGCAATTGTTCTTTGCGTTTCACTTGTATTTTGACGAACTCTCGGTAAATGTGTTCTCTCAACTCCACAGGCAAACCACGAATGTTCTCTTGTAAAGTATCCATGACCATGTCAGTCAAACACTTCTCCTATAGCGAAAGTAACGGATGAGTAATTTCTGACCACTGCTATTCCAGGAAACGGTCAAAAATGTCATTAAAATCTTCTAATGTAAATGGTCTAAAGCGGAATATTCGGAAGAACGCACACATGATCGAGAGAAATCTGACTTGTTTGTTGACTTTTGTCAATTCCCTCTTGTGAATTTCTCTACATAAAAGTTCCTCAGTCACCCATTGAGATTTTGCTCTGACAAGTCCCTGCCAAATTTCCTTGTAAATCTTCTCTTGCAGTTTGTTTGGTAATCTTTGAATATTATTTTTTTAAATACTTGTGTAGGCATTATCCAACGTCCTAGCCAAGCTGGTTTCTTGAACGACATTATATGCCACTTCAATGACGAGGTCCTACTAAAGGTAGGTAGTGGCAATCCGGAGACCATCGAACATGTTCCAGGTAAGCGGAATCTTTCTTCTCAAACTCGTGAAGTGACACACCACAACTGAAGCACTTGACTTTATCCCCTTCGCCCAAGTAGATAAATCCGGCTCTGGCTAATTCTTCGGGGATAGGTCCTCCCAGATATTTTGGCCATTTTCCTCGGAAAGTTTGGAATTGACTTTCAAAGTCGCAGTATTCAGGAACTTGCACAGGGAACGAATATTCGTATTTCACAGGTTCATTTCGATGAGGGTACAGTGAAATCCGCAGGGGTTTGCTCAGTTTTGGATGACATCCGTAGGGTGGTAGACGCATGGTTTCATAATGATGACATCCACCATGTAAACCAGTAAAGTGAAAAGGTGTACGATGACGAGCGGCATCGCTTTCGCATCCGTCGGGTTTGACACGCACAGCATCACTTTCCATGGTAGGTATGGTAGTAGTAGTCAGAGCAAAGTTCCCATGATGTGGGAATGAATCGCTGAGGTCACAGCGTATGGTATCCCTACCATCGCAAGGCACAGCATCGCACTCCAGTTGAGAATCACCGAACTTGAATTGTGCCTGTCTGAACTTCATCTCTGCTTCTCTGAAAGGATTCATCTTTCTCGCTTGGTGTTGGTAGTTACAATAAACTATCGATCTTGGAGGTTGTCCCTTTTTATACTAGTCGTAATGAAGTCTCGAGCTTGTAGATCGTCCCTTTTTATGACTAGTTTTGGAAGTCTTCCTTTGTTCTTCTTGGACAACGGTACTACCTTCTCTAAGGTATCGTGATACCTGAACCGTAGTGTGATGGGTGGAAAGACCATAGAAAGGTAACGACAGTGCGGAGCCCAGCGAGTATGTTCCAGACTAGCTGAATCTTTATAGATACATCGATCCATACGCAACCTCAGACCACAACTGAAACACTGGACGTCATATCCCAATCCAGTCTCAGGTCCCAAGTACACAAATCCTGTTCTAGCTAAAACATCCGCAGTAGGTAATCCTTCCCTATCCGTGTGCCATTTTTTAAACGTTTCCAATCGACTGGCACAATTACAATAGTCAGGCAAGAAGACAGGAAAATGGTATGGTTTGAACTTGGAGTTTCAGCGGGTCTCTCACTCGATTCTTGCTGTGTTGAAGTCATCCTTCTTGTTGGTGGCTATCGTCTTAGAAACATTTTTTTATACCAGCGTGTCCGTAAGGTAAAGTGAAGTGATTGGGAAGCCGAACTCTCTTTTGGTACACGATTTGATAGACTTTTTCCAAGGGTCGACTAACGATTTGGTGTGTGGGTAAACGTACAATCTTGTGAGGTTCGTAGGTGGTCACTTTAAAGTTTCCATCCTCTCCAGACTACAAGGCTTCTTTCAAGACACCAAAGTTCAACACTTGACTCGTGCGATAATTGAGAGTCAATCCTTTCACTTTACACTCGGTGTGCACTTCTCCTCTCGGGTTCCGGTATTCGTAGCCGTAATGTTTGGGACCGCCACTTGCAACACTTAGAATCTTGTCTTCGGGATCCTCGTCCGTCCAGGGTCCTAAACGGTCTCCTTCGATGTCAGGGTGACTTTGACCCAGGCGATCGATGTAAATGCAACTGTCCGTGTCAAAATACAGCACACGATCTCCTAACAGTTCTAAAGCTTCGTACAATTTTACGCGAGCATGGGCTGTCATGTAAGCCGCAATGATGACATTTCCAAATTCGTCGGCTTCTACAAAGTCCAGTTCTTCTTCGTAATTGACCAGGATCAAGTCCTCACGAAAGACGTCCACGTGTTTCATGTATTTAGTTTTGTCGTGAATCATCTGGAAGTAGCGGGAAGGTTCTGTCAAATACTCCGTCTTGGGTAAACACGGTCGTTGTGCCATTTTACCCCACAAGCAATTTAACATCACTCTGGCAAACGATCGCCTTCCTTCGTTTTTCTACACGTGGTCTAAAAAGATGCCCTCCTGCTCCCAGTATTTCTCTTTGAATTTCATTTGGTCTTCGGGAGTGTGACAGCAGGAATGATAGCGACTGGCTTCTTGTTTCAGTTTCAAAAAGGCATTCACGCAGTCTGCGAAAGTGCCTTTCTGTGTCTCGTCGCTCTTGTGGTATTTTTCTGTCTTGGGAAAGTGGTAAATTTCCTACACTTCTAACAGCTGGTATCCCAGCTCCAGAACTTTGAACATTTCCACGCTGACCCACGTTCCTGTCAAGGCACGTTCTTCCTGAGTATACTGACAAGGTCGGTCTTGGTTGCACGTTTCGGCACAAGTACAACACAAGGGAAACATCAGTTTTCTTGGCAATGATGGTACAAGTTCGTGGGAGGCAAGACTTTGCATTTAATCAATCCTTCCTATTGTCGAATGTTGTCCAGGTCAATGTGTTCCGTCAGCAGTTGCGGGCGACCAGCGGGAAAGTGACACTATTTGCACACGTAAGGATACAGCAAACACACGCCCAAGTATTTGATTTCTTCTCCTTTCTCCTCGTTGGCTTGGTACATCAAGCAGGTGGCATTCGTCCGTCTTCCGTACAAGCTGTCCCTCGGGTTCAGTGGGTCCACCAGTTTGTAACTTTCCACGATGCGTTTAAACTCGGGATCGGTTTTCAATCGGTGATCGTACTCGTGTTCCCACATTTCTACCACTTGGTATCTTTACTGTTCGAACTTTAAGCGCCGCTGAGAAGTAACCGGGTACAAGTCTTCCATGGTCCGTTGTAAAAACTGATTTTGAGTGTCACGTTGAGGGTAATAGATAGGACATCCGTGAAATAAGCACCCGTTAAACTCGTACACGATCTTAGGGTTTTCTAAGACCCAGCCATCCACCGAATACGTTCCAATGGTCTTTTCGCCTCCTCCTTTGCGAGCGTGTTGAATCCATTTGTCTTCCTTGTCGCACAAGTAATGTAACCAGCGTAGGGCTTTGACCGAGTATTGACGTTTGACAAAATTGGTCGTTGGAGGACTGATGACAGCTAGGGTGTTTTCGGGCATGAATCGTTGACGGTACACCAAGGAACACGCTTTTGCAATGGTGCAAGCTTCATTCAAAGGTTCGATCCCTCCGTGTTCCATGAACAGTTCTCGAAATTTTCCACAGCAACGCCGTAAAATGTCCACGTCGGAATGACAATACTTTAACATTTCTTCCTGAAAGTCGAAAGGGTCCGAGGCGTGAGTCTGGTACCAAGCATAGAAAGCTTCTCGTTTTTCGGTACGCATGTTGTCGGGGTCTTAGTAGTGAGCCTGAGGCAAATGGGGTAGAACGGGGTGTTGATTGGCTTCGGTATTGAAAAAGTGCGGAAATAGCCTTTGGCTATTTCTGTCATTTCAAACGTTTAGGCATTCAACTCAAAGGCATGGCGAAGTAACTCATCGAATCTTTAAACTGCACTCGTCCCGCTTGCATGGAAATGATTTTGGCTCCGTTCAAAGTCACTTTAGGACGTTCGGTACTTTTTCCGTATAGTATTTCAAAAGAAACTCTCGGTCGTATTCCGAGAAATTGTGAGCCATCACCGTGGCATGGCGATGACAATCTCCGTAATGTTCGATGTCCTCTTGGCTCCACGTCTCGTCGATGGGGTCTAAGAGCCATTGGACGAATCGGTCAGCGTGATCGGTCCCCGAAAGATTTTTTCACGTCCTCCAGGAATCTTGCTACAGTGCGGGCAATGACTAAAGATAGGTTCTTGGATGCACTTCTCGCACGCTCGGTGAGCCACGCAGAAATTAGGAATGTGAATGTCAGTCTCTTGCATGCATTCGAAATCGAGAAAGATGAAATTTCCTTTCTTCTGGTCATCTTCTTCCTCTTCATGTTTGGAACGGTATTTCTGAATGTAGCATTTGTGTTCCAAGTCCACGATTTGGTGACAAATGTGACATCGTTTCTTTCCTAAAGAGACTTGCGCCTTGGCATTATTGGTACGTATGCCTTGTCCACAAGTAGAGCACAATCTCAGGAGTTGACAAACATATTTCTGCTATGAACCTTGTTGTTGGTAACAGGTCGGACTGACAAAAGTGCGTTGACAAGCTGGGCAATGCACTCGTTCTTGTCCTTCTTCAAGACAGGGTTTAGAGGCTAAACATCCCTCACATTTCGAGCCACAATGCTTGTGTTTCTCTCGATTGTTATAGCCAAAGTCACATTTCTCACAGCAATAACTGTATCCCAGGAATACAGTGATACTGGTGATGGCATCGAAATGTTCATCGTGATGATAGACGTGAATGTAGTTTCCGTCTTTGAAATATTTGCCTCGAAACAACAGAGGTCCGCGCACTTCTTGATGGTGGACTTTCAACGTGTAGTGTGGAGCCAAGACGTCTTGCAATTTTTGTATTTCAGGAATGCCGCAGGGTGTGTCATTGGATAGTCCTGCTGCTGTAACAGGAGTTCTGCTTCGTTGTTTGGCTCAGCTAGATTTTTGAATAGTTTTCCAGGCTCTTTTCCATTCTGCCGTGTCGTTTTTGTTGGCATACGTTAGTCCCACAACGATGGCACGGGCTAAACACATCTGGTCTTGAGGGTTATTAATTCGGACGAGGCTGCGCTTGATGCTGCGAATGTCGTCCGCCAATAACAGCTTTCTGCGTCCGGTCCCTTGGGTCATGAACAGTGTCGCTTTTCCGTCGGTGATTTGAAACTTGTCGTTGGATTGTTGCACTTGTTGAATCTTGTCGATGACTTTGGAAAGTATCAGTTCTGCTGGGCTGCTAAACTCGATCCAAACGGAAGATTTCAAACTGTCGTGATGAATGGAAAGTCTCAAGCGATTGTCTTCTTTGGCTTCACATTGCTGTTTCAGTGTGGTTAACAAAGAATCCCACACATTGGCGATGAACCCTTCTGCTTTCTCCAACGGTACGTCGGACTTGAAATCTTTAAACTTCACCGTGTATGTGTAGGCTATGGTTCTAAATTTTCTAGAGGAGTGTTTGTCCGTCTCTCGAATGTGATAGTACTTTTCAGGGTTTACTGGGGGTGATGACGGACTTGGTTGGGTGTAGACCCTCTGGGTCTGGATTCTGCTTCACTCATGTCATCTTCAAAATCGCTGCCATGAATTTGAGCCAAGAATTCAGCTACTGTGCGAGGCGATAAATCACTTTTCTGCCTCTTACTTTCTTCTCCTTTCTTTTCGAAATGCTGCGATCGTTTCATCTTGATTGCAAAAAGTCAAATGACTTCATTTGAAACGTCATGGACACTGACACTTTTATATCCATGTCAGACTAGTGTATATATAAAGGGCTAGTGCCTTCCCTCTCAGTATTCATTTCGCTCTCAAGCCGACCAGCACGATGGAAGAGCCCACACAGATCGAACTTCTGATTAGATCTTTGCTAGGTGTCATACGAAAGTTTTCTTCAGACAAGCCGACGGACTACTCCCCTCCTTTCGAGATAAAAGTCAAGATACTTGCTATATCTGTCAGAAGAAAGAGGATTGGTCTATAGAATGTCCAGACCGTCAAAAAAGCAAGACCAGTGTCAAAAGAGACAAAAGTCAAGATACCTGTCATCATTGTCAAGAGAAAGGACATTGGTCTTCAGATTACCCTAAGAAACAACAGGAGCAGGAGGAGGAAAAGAAGAGGTGCCCTCGGCAAAGGAAGAACCCCGACACGTTCATAATGAGAAGAAAAGAAGACGAGACAAAAGTCAGGAAGAAGAGGAGAAAAAACCTGTGAAAGTGAAGAAAATCAGAAGACAGAGAGAGTGAAGAAAAAAAGACACAGAAGAAGTCTATGAACTTTTTTAAAGTGTTGTGTTGTCTTGTTAATTGGATTGTAAAATGTGTACCAGAATAGACCAGACAGAAAATCATGTCTCCTGGTTTTGACCTTTTGGAATAAGAACCTACACTCACGCACTGACACACGTACATCATAGGGTTAAAAAAGGGATTTTGAGTTTTAATTGATTGAGGCAAAATGAATACTATCTCTTTTCGAAAGAAGTGAGTGGCCCTGAAAAGGACCGTTGGGTGTTTGTTTTTATGAAAACAAAACAAAATCAGGAACGAGAAGCAATCCGCTTTAACTGCCTTAAACCTTTGCCACGGCCAAGACCAACTTCTGGACCTGCTCCCGTCGATGATTGGGTAGAAATCACTAGGGGTGGTATCTCCCGCGTGCTAACAGGGTTAGACTGTTTGGCTCGGGAAGGTCTTTTTCTCTTGGGTAGTAATAAAGAAGTCTGATACATTTGTTTCAGACTTCTTAACTCTGCTAAAATGTCCAAGAGTACCGTTACCGTTTGACTTTCACTGTTCTCCTTTTCTCCTAGACCTTGTTTCTTCTCTGCTTCTTCTTCTTCCTGTCGTTTCCTTCTTGCCTCTTCTTCTTCTCGCTGTTGCTGTTCAAGGAGAAAAGCTTGTTCTGCTTTTTTCTGCTGTTGTAAATTTTCTCCAATTCTTCTTTCTGTCTCTGTTTAAAATCCTCGACCTGTGTTAAAGAAGGAAAAGGTGGTGAAGGTACTGGCACCGGAACAAATTCTTGCGAAGAGAGAAAATCTACTAAATCCCAGTTGAAATCGACCTCGTCTAGAAGTAGACCTGTGTTGACTTTGGTAGCTGCTGCTATGCCATCGCTTCTCGCTTCCACGGCCGGTGCACCCCAATTCATCGTCTTCTTAGTTTCCGTCATGTTTCAAAAAACAATGTCTCATCGATTCACTGCGCACAGACGCTAGTGCACCTATATAGGGAATGTGACGTCACAGGTAGCTCTCTTCGGATTGGAAGACAGACTCCGCGAAGTGACTGAATTTTGTAACGCGTGTTGGGATTAGTGAACAATCTCAATCCGTTTCGATCCGGTCTTCCATTATAAATAAACGCGTTTCACTTAATTCCCTTCACCTGTTCTCGTCACAAGAAGTGGACAAATGTTGAATCCTCTACTCTCGTATCGTCGATGCTGTTCCGTACGGACTTACCCATATATGTTAAATCATCATGGACCATCATCTGGATCACCGATACGACTGTTTGGAAAAGAAGATGCTATGTGGAGAGACAGGGCTGTCTGAAGCGAGTCCTCGTCTACGGTCCAGAGGTTAGACAAAGTTTGAGAAAGAGAAGAAGATCAGTGAGATGTCCTCTATGTTAACGGAATGGTGTTAACATAAAAACCAACGGCCCTTTCAGGGCCACTTCATATGCCTCGAAAAGATTTATTCTTTCTTCCCTATATGTTATATATGTGTTGCATATGTCTATGTCTCTACTGTTTTTGTCCTTACCTAGAGTAGCCGCGCGTATTCAGGTCAGCCACTTGCCATATTGTTGCCAGTACCGTGACGTCACCCCGCCTGTTTCATTCCTATTGTCCGTATACAGGCCCAATATGAATCTTGTCCGTATGTCGGCCCAGGGGATTTTTTTGTCCATATAGTGCCCGGGGTGGTGGTGGTCTGTAATGTATTTTCCCATTGTCCGTATAGTGCTCCCCTTCACTACTCAGGAGTCGCCAAAAGTGTTAGCTGTTAAGTTCTTATATAGCGTTTGTGCCTGCAACATCTAAAAGAGCGTAGAAAAGTTCACGGACTAGTTAACTTTTTTATACAATGTTCAATCATATGACACAAGACTTTTTAAACGAATTTACTCGACCAAAGTTTGATCAACGCGTTAGTCAGAGATATTCTTGAAGAAACAAGTAAAATTTTAAGTGCCATTTTGTCGTTTAGATCTAAAAAGTATGTCTGTTTTTAGACTTAGCTATCAAATTAGGGTAAAAAATCTATTCTATATCTGTCTTCCAAACACAATTAAATAAAAGCAAGCATGTGCCATCCTACTGCTCCATAAGTAAAAAAAAAAAAAAATCATGTATATCATATATGCTACCCTACAGAAAACTGAATTCAATGCTGAAGGTGGATCTGTACCTAAACCATACTGTTGCCAATCCATTGTGAAGATGCAATCAAATTGTTGTTGTTGTTGTTGTTATAGGGTTTAACGTCATTTTTCAGCACAAGATAGGCTATACATGGCGGCCAGCATTAATGGTGGAGGAAGAACCCTGGAAAACCCCGAGAAGAACCACCGACCCACGAGAAGCTACTGGCAGGCTTTCTCACGTACCCACGTTAGCCGAGCCTGGACTCGAACTCACGCAGACAGAGGCGAGATGGCAGTGATCCGTAACGATCAGCGCTTTAGACCACTCGGCCACTCGGGGCCCCCTGCAATCAAATTGAAGTCTACCATTATTTATCTGGATGTAAACTATACATACCTTTCAGTTTATATTGACCTCTTTCTTTGGCGACTATACTCTTAACGACACAATTAATACAGAATCTTTAGACGGGTTCGCCTTTATATGGGACCTACTAACCTCTTTTAAGCAGGTAGAGCTAACGACAGAGTTCAACAAAGCTAAAACCAAATATGTGTGTATGCGTGTTTTCTTTAATTTTCATGTTGATATTATTATCATAATTATTTTTTGCTCAAGAGATTGCCTTGATTCAGTCTCCCCCGGTTAGCATTTGATTTTAGAAATATACAAATATTCGTGTTTTAAATAAACATGTTTATTCAAGCTTGTATGTGTATGTGCCGGATTGAATACATGTGTATGTGTGTAAGTATGTATATGCGTTAGTACCTATACATGTATAATTGTATATGAGTTTGTGTGTGTGTGTGTGTGTGTGTGTGTGTGTGTGTGTGTGTGTGTGTCCAAATGTGTGCACATGTCTATAGTTCTGTATGCCTGTATGTTTAAATGTATTCGAAGCTATTATGGTACAGTGTTAATATGATTAAAATTATTCGTCCAGAAATGCCAATGATAAGTTAAATAATATAATAACTGTTCTTATGTTTTCATGTATATATCTATAAATGTATGTATGACCTATTCGCACATGGGGAATCGCCATTCCTTATTTATTTATGATCTCGTACCTCAAACAATGATTGCTTTAGATTATTAGTTCTTATCCTCATTCAAATACGATTTAAATTTACGCTGAAAGTTTCGCTTGATTCATGAAATATTGTGTTTGTATCTGTTACCGGAAAAAAAAAAAAAAAAAAATGTTTTAAGTTGTAATAATATTAGCATAACCATTTGCTTTTCTAATGTATGCAAAAACATATGTCTAAAACCTAACGAAAACATTATTCAGAAGGCTGATAAACAATCTGTATAAGTACGATAATAAATTGTGGGAGACAAAAGAGGAAACAAAATAAGTAAACATCATGTAGAAAGAACGATTTTGATTATAATGATTTTCCTTTTGAATACGTCACATCGGACCACTATAGCCCTACTGTCCGGATAGCAGTACATTACATAAAACCGTTCAGTGGTCAGAAACTTAAATGACACATGACAATTTATAAATGTTATGAAAACAATATCGACAACAAAACAAACAGTTAGTTATATTGATATTAATGGTTGCAAGAGCTGCTGTTGTTTATTTTTCTAAGTTTTTGCTAGAGGCTTTGATTACGCTGTTCAAAACAAACTGTAGATAGTAAATCCAATAGTGCCAGAACAAGCAAAATGCATGTTTAGCAAGAAAGAAGCAATCGGGTTAGCAATGCTAAGCAACCAAACTATCACACTAGAAACAAAACCGGATAAAAGATGCTGCTGGATTTTTGGCTAATTTAAACAAATACTTACCAATCTGCATTAAGCCCGTCTTAATTTTGTTGTCGAAAAGCAATGATCTTGGCTTGATCGTGGAGCAATACCTTCCAAAGCACCAGTTACATCACCTCTAATAATGTTAACAACAGTTGGAAGAATAATTGCCATTGTCAGGCACGTTGAAATGGATACATTAGCTACCGCAACAATCTTTTCTTTAAATATTTTGTATTTAAATTGGCGTTCCATGCGATCATAAGTTTCTCACTTTTTGATTACTGCGTTCAATATTTCTCTAAAATTTATAGCCGGCTACATGACATTTCTTGCTAACTTTGCTCTTATATTTTTTATCATTTATATTTTTATTTTGAAAAGTCTGTTTCTTTACTAACCAAACATAAAATTAAAGTTCACTACTGCCGTCTTCATTGCTTACATGTTCTATTCCATAAGGAATCAGTATTCGACCTTGACATTTAAGTACGATAAGTATATTACTTTTAAAAAGTTTGCTACTTTTCTTCCTGTCGCTAAGTTCGCCTGTTCAACTGATGGAAAAAAATATGTTATAATTTGCATCGTATAGAACAATAGATATCTTAGGAAGATTTCAGTGTTGAACGCTACTGTTTCCGACGTCATAGGTAAAGGGAGAAATAAAGCTCTATAATGATTTTGTTTAATTGGTTTATTTCTACTCCCTAATCTCCATAATATTATTGAGAGGGTGGAGCATGATGCATATATTAGGGTTTTGTATTGTATTATTCATATATTGATTAGATATCGTATAGATCTGTCTTTCTCGCGGCTATGATGTACATTTTTTTTTTTTTTTTTTTTTTTTTTTTTTTTTTTTTTGTTTATTTAATCTTTTGTCTGCTTTCACAAATAAAGAAATATGCCAGAATTTACAAGTGTTTTTAAAATTC
Organism: Megalonaias nervosa; assembly: GCA_016617855.1. Lineage (NCBI taxonomy): Eukaryota > Metazoa > Mollusca > Bivalvia > Unionida > Unionidae > Megalonaias > Megalonaias nervosa. The sequence goes on along the minus strand of JAECUM010094690.1, from coordinate 13,223 downwards.
TATGGGTATTGAAATGGCACAATCAGTTTTCGTTGGAATTAGTATCAGCCCAGAATACACATTCATCTGAAACTCATTTGAATTGAATTTGCTGGGTATTACATTTTCTTTAGAGACCACTTGGTGGCCTGGTAGTCTCAAGCGCACGCCCTGTTCGATCACTGCCATTTAACATTGTCCGCGTGGGTTCGAGTATCAGGCTCGGCCAATGTTGGTATGTGAGAAAGCATGCCAGTGGTTTCCAGAGGGACGGTGGTTCTTACCATGGTTTCCCAGGTTCTTCTTCCACCAGTTATATTGGTTGCAATTATAGCGTCCATCTTGCGCTGAGAAATGGCGTTAAACACGAAATAACAATAACAAATTCTTTAGACTGAAATAATATGATGCAACTAGATTATGACAATAAAAATATAGTCAAACAAGTATCTACTCATACAGTAGACAAAACGAGCACTGACCTCTTTCTGAAGAATTACAACTATAACAAGTCTGATATTATCAAAGTTAACACAGCTACTTCAATCTATAGCAAATTGTCACGTAGAATATTGCAAACGCAAAGTTCGCTTTTTTTTATTAAAAAATTTGTATGGAATGGAGTTAGGACAACATAAAAAGAAAACTAATGGCAAAAGTTTTAGTAATGTGGCTTAAAATGGTAGATGTGCAGGTGTTTAATGATTCTAAAAAAGAAAAATTGATGATAATGTTTATATCAAGAAACTATCTTTACTGCTTTTACTCCATATGTTCATGATTTGTCACAGCCTGCAACAGACTTATTTAAACAGATACATAAATACGCTAACATCTTTTTGGCTGGTGCATTTTTAGTCTTTATTTTTATTTTGTTTGGGGATTTTTTTTTAAATCAATTTAAAATTATAATTTTACTGCATATTGTCAATTATATAATATGTTTATAATTCATAATAAAAGGGGCTTATTCAGTCCTTATTATGGATGACCATTAATAAACTAAAATATACAATTCTTCTATCAATACTAGTATGATAAATGAATCGTGCACTTAACTATTTTATAAACAATGACTGTCTTTGGATACTTTTCGAGAATTTCTTAGTACTTATTTTTTAACAAATAAAACTAGCTAAAACCAATGTAAGTGCTGAAATAACCAGCAGAACACTCCTAAATCCTATGCATGACCTCTCGACGAGCAAAACCTTTAAACAATGAACATATTATGTTTCGCTCTTTTTAGAGAAAAAAAAAGTCCTTGTGGGGGTGCCAATTATTAAATTCTAGATCGGTACAGCGATAATATCAAAAAGAAAATAGACTGCTAGTTCCTACAATTTACCCATATCGGCTTATTTTGAAGCAATTACATTTGTTTCTCCTCCGGTAATGAGTTTTAGCCTATCAGTGACCTTCGTTATTTTAAAACAAAGGGCATTTAATATTCCACCAAACATAGTCTGGTTCTGTAGCTCGTATCCTAAAGTCACATTTTACATTCATGATAATTATTCAATGGCAACAGCATTTGCCTTCGAAAATTCTTGCAATATATTAGTCATGTTTCAATTACTCGTTTGAAGATATCGAGCAAAATGTTCCATTTGGTAGCCGCTGTACTAATACGTTGACTAAAGTTTCCAGAAAGGAAAACATTTTGACCGAGAAACTGCTTCATACATACTAAAATAAGTATTAGGGTTTCTATATTAATATGTGGCGTATACATTTGGCTATGCTAATTATGGCCTCATGGCCACAGAGGACTAGCAAAAGGAGGTCATATGTGACCGTCACATGGGTTATAATCGATATATAAAGTTGCGATCTCTTTTATAGGAGCGTGTCGTTCAAATTTGTATTCGAAAGATATGCCATAGAGAATGAAGTAAAAGTAAACAATGAAAGGATATACAAGTAGCTTATTGACCAAAAATGAAATTTGGAATTGGATGATATACATCCTAAAGAATGATCAAACTATTTTCATTACCATGCAAAAAAATCTGCTCAAAATGTATATGGTTCCAAGCGAGCATTGTACGCAATTGTTTATCTACAAATACGTTATGGGACCCCGAGTGGCCGAGTGGTCTAAAGCGCTGTCCGTTACGGATCACTGCCATCTCACCTCTGTCTGCGTGGGTTCGAGTCTCGGATTCGGCCAATGTAGATATGTGAGAAAGCTTGCCAGTAGCTTCTCGTGGGTCGGTGGTTCTTTCCGGGGTTTTCCCGGGTTCTTCCTCCACCAATAATACTGGCCGCCATGTATAGCCTATCGTGTGCTGACAAATGGCGTTAAGCCCTACAACAACAACAACAACAAATACGTTATAAGTAGTGTAGTGGGGCACCATAGCCCTCATCATGCCAAAGAAGGAAAATCAGCCTGGGGCACTATGGCCCTCCGATTTATAGGCCCAAAAAATCAGCCTGGGGCACTATGGCTGCAATGGGAATTTTGTATTAGCGACTAGCACACGCTGGGCCTGTATAGCGCCAAGAGAAATGGAACAGGTAGGGTGACGTCACGGTACTGGTCATTGGCAACAATGTAGCAAGATAGTACTGTGACGTCATGCCACCTGTGTCATTGCTATAGACAAATACGAATCAGTCGCGTTCGTGTTTTAGTAGAGTATGTTTTATATATTCGTTTTTTTTCCCCATAGATTGAGGTACATCAATCTATCCTACACAAATTATAAAATCGACTAAACAAATTTTTTAGGGAAGAGAGAATAAATATCTACACAAATTATAAAATCGAATAAAAAATTTTTTAAGCAAGAAAGAATTAATATCTTTTCGGGGCAATGGAGTGGCCCTGAAAAGGGCCGCTGTTTGTTATGTTAACACCATTCCGTTAACATAAAGGGCATCGCATAGGTTTTCTTCTCTTCCTCAAACTTCGTCTAATCTCTCGTCCATAAACCAGAACTCTCTTCAGACAGCCTTGTCTTTTCACATAAGTCCTTCTTTTCCAAATACTTGTCTCGGTGGTCCTAACGATTCTCCATGCTGATCTGACATACATGGGTAAGTCCGTACGGAAAAACAACGACGATACGAAAGTAGACGATTCAACGTTGGTCCACATCTTTGTGACGAGAACAGGTGATGGGAATGAAGTGAACCGCTTTATTTATAGTGGAAGACCGGATCGAAACAGATTGAAATTGTTCACCAATCCCAACACGCGTTACAAAATTCAGTCACTTCGCGGAGTCTGTCTTCCAATCCGAAGAGAGCTACCTGTGACGTCACATTCCCTATATAGGTGCGCTAGCGTCTATGCGCAATGAATCGATGCGGCATTCTTTTTTGAAACATGACAGAAACTAAGAAGACAATGAATTGGGGTGCACCGGCTGTGGAGACGAGAAGCGATGGCATAGCAGTGGCTAACAAAGTTAACACAGGTCTACTTCCAGAAGAGGTCGATTTCAACTGGGATTTAGTAGATTTTTTCTCTTCTTCGCAAGAATTTGTTCCGGTACCAGTACCTTCTCCACTTTCTCCTTCTTTACCACACGTCGACGATTTTAAACAAAGACAGAAAGAAGAATTGGAGAAATTTTACAGCAGCAGAAAGAGGCAGAACAAGCATTTCTCCTTCAACAGCAACAGCGAGAAGAAGAGGCAAGAAGGAAACGACAGTAAGAAGAAGCAGTAGAGAAGAAACAAAGGCTAGGAGAGAAGGAGAACAGTGAAAGTCAAACGGTAACGGTACTCTTGGACATTTTGGCCGAGTTAAGAAGTCTGAAACAAATGTATCAGACTTCTTTATTACGACCCAAGCGAAAACGATCTTCCCCAGCCAAACAGCCTAACCCTGTTACTACACCAGAGATACCACCCCTAGTGATTTCTACCAAATCATTGACAGGAGCAAGTCCAGAAGTAGGCCTTGGCCGTGGCAAAGGCTTAAGGGACTTAAAGTGGATTGCTTTTTGTTCCTGAGTTTGTTCTAAGAATAAAACCAAACACCCAACGGTCCTTTTCAGGGCCACTCACTTCTTTCGAAAAGAGAGACTATTCATTTTGCCAAAATCAATTAAAACTCAAAATCCCTTCTTTAACCCTATGATGTACGTGTTGTGAGTGTATGAGTGTAGGTCCTTATTATTCTAAACAATCAAAACCAAGATACACTTACGTTTTTTCAGTCTGGTCTATTCTGGTACAAATTTTTACAATTCAGTATCACAACATAATACAACACAACACTTTTAAAAAGTTCATAGACTTCTTCTGTATCTTTTTTCTTTCACTCTCTCTGTTTTTTCAATTTCTTCACTTTTACACTTTTTTCCTCTTCTTCTTGTTCTTCCTCACATTTTTCTCGTCTTCTTTTCTTTTCTGTCTACTCTTTCTGAACGTGTCGGGGTTCTTCCTTTGCCGAGGGCACCTCTTTTTCTTCATCCTCCTCCTGCTCCTGTTGTTTCTTAGTTCACTCTGAAGACCAATGTCCTTTCTCTTTACAATGATAACAAGTATCTTGACTTTTGTCTCTTCTGGCACTGGTCTTGCTTTTTTGACGATCTGGACATTCTGTAGCCCAACGCCCTTTCTTCTGACAGATATAGCAAGTATCTTGACTTTTATCTCGAAAGGAGGGAGAGTAGTCCGTCGGCTTGTCTGAAGAAAACTTTCGCATGACACCTCGCAAAGATCTAATCAGAAGTTCGATCTGTGTGGGTTCTTCCATCGTGCTGATCGGCTTGAGAGTGAAATGAATACTGAGAGGGAAGTCACCAGCCCTTTATATATGCACTGGTCTGACATGGATACATAGGGGTCCATGGCGTTTCAAATGTACTCATTTGACTTTTTGCAATCAAGATGAAACGATCGCAGCATTTTGGAAAGAAAAGAAAAGAAAGTAAGAGGCAGAAACGTGATTTATCGCCTCGCACAGTAGCTGAATTCTTGGCTCAAATTCATGGCAGCGATTTTGAAGATGACATGAGTGAACCAGAATCTAAGCCCAGAGAGTCTACACCAAACCAAAGTCCATCACCATCAGTAAACCCTGAAAAGTACTACCACATTCGAGAGACGGACAAACGCTCCTCTAGAAAATTTCGAACCATAGCCTACACATACACGGTGAAGTTTAAAGATTTCAAGTCCGACGTCCCGTTGGAGAAAGCAGAAGGGTTCATCACTGATGTGTGGGATTCTTTGTTAACCACACTGAAACGGCAATGCCAAGCCAAAGAAGACGATTGCTTGACACTTTCCATTCATCACGACAATTTGAAGTCCCCCGTTTGGATCGAGTTTAGCAGCCCAGCAGAACTGACACCTTCCAAAGTCATCGACAAGATTCAACACGTACAACAATCCAATGACAAGTTTCACATCACCGACGGAAAAGTGACACTGTTCATGACCCACGTGTCTCTTCCCCAAGGGACCGGACGCAAAAAGGCGATCTTGGTAGACAATCCTCGCAGTATCAAGCGTAGCCTCGTTCAAATTAACAACCCTCAAGACCAGATGTGTTTAGCCCGTGCCATCGTTGTGGGACGATCGTATGCTGACAAGAACGACACGAAAGAATGGAAAAGAGCCTGGAAAACTATTCGACGATCGAATCGAACCAAACAGCAAAGAGCAGCAGAACTCCTGTTACAGCAAGCGGGAATATCCAAAGGCACACCCTGTGTCATTCCTGAAATGCAAAAATTGCCAGACGTCTTGGCTCCACGCTACACCTTGAAAGTACTCCCTCAAGAAGTGCGCGGACCGCTGTTGTTTCGAGGCAAAAATTTCAAAGACGGAAAATACATTCACGTCTATCATCACGATGAACATTTTGATGCCATTACCAGTATCACTGGATTCCTGTCATACAGTTATTACTGTGAAAAATATGACTATGGCTATAACAATCGAGAGCAACATAAGCATTGCGGATCGAAATGTGAGGGATGTTTAGCCTCTAAGCCTTGTCTGGACGAAGGACAAGAACGAGTGCATTGCCCAACTTGTCAGTGAACGTTTGTCAGTCCAAATTGTTACCAACAACATCTAAAGACGCAAGGTTCACAGCAGAAATGTGCCTGTCAACTCCTGAGATTGTGCCCTACTTGTGGACAAGGCATACGTACCAATAATGCCAAGGCGCACGTCTCTTCAGGAAAGAAACAACGTCACATTTGTCACCAAACAGTGGACTTGGAACACCAATGCTACATTCAAAAATACCAATCCCAACAGGAAGAAGATAATGACCAGAAGAAAGGGAATTTCATCTTTTTCGATCTCGAATGAATGCAAGAGACTGGCATTCACATTCCTAACTTCTGCGTGGCTCACCGAGCGTGCGAGAAGTGCATCCAAGAACCTTTCTTGACTCATTGCCCTCACTGTAGCAAGATTCCTGGAGGACGTGAAAAATCTTTCGGGGACCGAACACACTAGCCGATTTCGCCCAATGGATTTTAAACCCTATTGACGATACGTGGAGCCAAGAAGACATCGAACGTTACGGAGATTGTCATCGCTATGCCACAGTGATGTCTCACAATTTCTCGTGATACGATGGACAGTTTCTGTTGAGATACTATACGGAACAAAGTACCGAACGTCCTAAAGTGACTTTGAACGGAGCCAAAATCATTTCCATGCAAGTGGGTCAAGTGCAGTTTAAAGATTCGATGAGTTACTTCGCCATATTTTTGAGTCGCATGCCTAAAACGTTTGAAATGACAGAAATGGCCAAAGGCTATTTTCCGCACTTTTTCAATACCGAAGCCAATCAACACCCCGTTCTACCCCATTTGCCTCAGGCTCACTACTATGACCCCGACAACATGCGTACCGAACAAAGAGAATCTTTCTATGCTTGGTACCAGATTCACGCCTCGGACCCTTTCGACTTTCAGGAAGAAATGTTAAAATATTGTCGTTCCGACTTGGACATTTTACAGCGTTGCTGTGGAAAATTTCGAGAACTGTTCATGGAACACGGTGGGATCGATCCTTTGAAAGAAGCCTGCACCATTGCCAAAGCGTGTTCCTTAGTGTATCGCCAACGATTTATGCCCGAAAACACCCTAGCTGTCATCAGTCCTCAAACAACCAATTTGTCAAACGTCGATACTCAGTCAAAGCCCTACGCTGGTTACATTATTTGTGTGACAAGGAAGACAAAGGGATCCAACACGCTCACAACGGAGGAGGCGAAAAAGCCATCGGAAGGTATTCAGTAGATGGCTGGGACTTGGAAAACCCCAAGATCGTGTACGAGTTTAACAGGTGCTTATTGCACGGATGTCCTATCTGTTACCCTCAACGTAACACTAAAAATCAGTTTTTACAACGGACTATGGAAGACTTGTACCAGACCACTTGTCAGCGACGCTTGAAGTTAGAACAGCAAGGTAGAAATGTAGGAACACGAGTACGATCAGCGATTGAAAACCGATCCCGAATTTAAGCGCATCGTGGAAAGTTACAAGCTGGTGGACCCACTGAACCCAAGGGACAGTTTGTACGGAGGACGGACGAATGCCACCTGTTTGCTATACCAAACCGACGAGGAGAAAGGAAAGGAAATCAAATACTTGGACGTGTATTCTCTGTATCCGTACGTGTGTAGATATTGTCACTTTTCCGCAGGGTACCCACAATTGCTGACGGAACACATTGACGTGGACAATATTCGACAATACGAAGGATTGATCAAATGTAAAGTCTTGCCTCCCACGTACTTGTACCATCCCGTTTTACCACATCATTGCCAAGGAAAACTGATGTTTCCCTTGTGCCGTACTTGTGCCGAAACGTGCAACCAAGACCAACCTTGTCAGCACACTCAGGAAGAACGCGCCTTGACGGGAACGTGGGCCAACGTGGAAATGTTCAAAGTTCTGGACTTGGGATACCAATTGTTAGAAGTGTACGAAATTTACCACTTTCCCAAGACAGAAAAATACCACAAGGGTGACGAGACTCAGAAAGGCATTTTTGCAGACTACGTGAATTCCTTTTTGAAACTGAAACAAGAAGCTAGCGGCTCTCCTTCCTGCTGTCACACTCCCGAAGACCAAAAGAAATTCAAAGAGAAACACTGGAAGCAGGAAGGCATCACTTTAGACCACGTCGAGAAAAACGAAGGAAGGCGATCGTTTGCCAAAGTGATGTTCAAGTGCTTGTGGGGGAAAATGGCACAAAGACCGTGTTTACCCAAGACGGAGTATTTTACAAAACCTTCCCGCTGCTTTCAGATGATTCACGACAAAACCAAATACATGAAACACGTGGACGTCCTTCGTGAGGACTTGATCTTAGTCAATTACGAAGAAGAACTGGACTTTGTAGAAGCCGACGAATTTGGAAATGTCATCATTGCGGCTTACGTGACAGCCCATGCTCGCTTAAAACTGTACGAAGCTTTAGAACTGTTAGGAGATCGTGTGCTGTATTTTGACACGGACAGTTGCATCTATATCGATCGCCTGGGTCAACCTCACCCTGTCATCGAAGGAGACCGTTTAGGATCTGGACGGACGAGGATCCCGAAGACAAGATTCTAAGTATTGCAAGTGCCGGTCCCAAATATTACGGCTACGAATACCGGGACAATCAAGGAGAAGTGTACACAGAGTGCAAAGTGAAAGGATTGACTCTCAATTATCGCACCAGTCAACTGGTAAACTTTGGCGTCTTGAAAGAAGCCTTGCAGTCTGGAGAGGATGGAAATTTTAAAGTGACCACCCACGAACCTCACAAGATTGTACGTTTACCCACACACCAAATCGTTAGCCGACCCTTGGAAAAAGTCTATCAAATCGTGTACCAGAAGCGAGTACGGCTTCCCAATCACTTTACTTTACCGTACGGTCACACTAATATTGGCGAACATATAAAAAGGGACAACATTCAAGACTGATAGTTCATTGTCTCTACAAACGCCAAGCGAGAAAAAATGAATCCTTTCAAACAGCAAGTATCCAGCAAGAGTAAACTCGAGTACGATGCTGTGCCTTGCGATGGTAGGGATGCCGTACGCTATGACCTTAGCAATTCAGTACCACATCATCATGGGAACTTTGCTACAACTACTACTACTATTACCATACCTACCATGGAAAGTGATGCTGTGCGTGTCAAACCTGATGGATGCGAAAGCGATGCCACTCGTTATCGCACACCTTTTCACTTTACTGGTTTTCATGGTGGATGTCATCCTAATGAAACCATGCGACTACCACCCCACGGATGTCATGTAAAACTGAGCAGGCTCTTGCATATTTCACCGTACCCTCATCGAAATGAACCTGTGAAAGACGAATATTCGTTCCCTGTGCGTTTGCCAGAATACTGTGACTTTGAAAGTCGGATCCAAACCTTCCAAGGAAAATGGCCAAAATATCTGGGAGGACCTACCCCCGATGAATTAGCTAGAGCTGGATTTATCTCCTTGGGCGGAGGGGATAAAGTCAAGTGCTTCAGTTGTGGTGTGTCACTTCACGCGTGGGAGAAGAATGATTTCGCTTACCTGGAACATGCTCGATGGTCTCCAGATTGTCACTACCTACCTTTAGTAGGACCTCGTCATTGAAGTAGGCATACCATGTCGTGTAAGAAACGAGCTGATTGGTTAGGAGTCAAACGTTGGACAACCCCTAGACAAGTATTTAAACCCCATATAAAAAATAATCTTCAAACATTACCAAACGAATTGCAAGAGAAGATCTACAAGGACATTTGGCAGGGACTTGCCAGAGTCAACTCTCAATTAGTGACTGTAGAACTTTTGTGTCGAGAAATTCACAAGAGGAAATTGACCAAAGTCAACAAACAAGTCAGATTTCTCTGGATCAAGGGTGCGTTCGTTCTACTATTTCGCTTTAGACCATTTACATTTGAATTGGGGTCGACGTGTAGTGTATGTCTTAGTGACTTGCTTTCTGGGATTTCGTTTACCAGCCGACTCCTTGTGGACACTTTACGAACAGTACCTACCACTCCAGAAAACATGAAAGTGGTCCCTTTAAATGTACACGAGAGACTCATTCTGCTTAAAGCTTTGCGCTTTCATCTTGATACTTCTCAACCTCTACGGGAAAACAAGATTCGTCAACTTTTAGGCACTGAAGATGTGTACGACGACGTGTGTGTAGCTTGTGATTTACACCCTCACTGGAAAGATGTACGTGACTGGAAAAGTTGGGGGTTTGAGGCATGGACAAAAGAAGTGGCACACTATGCCAAAGATTTGACATCCTAAAAAATTAAAACGTTCCGTGAAAAAAAGTAACTTTTAAACCAGTGTTAGTGACAGTGCCAGAAGAAGAAGAAGAAGAAAAAGAAGAAGTCGTGACAGAGGAAAACCACTCTCTTCAGGACAGGACCGTGATCGACATTCCTGAAAGGCCATTCCGGGAGGACTCTTGTGTGATTGTGCCAAGGAGTGTAGAGACTCTCAGAACATTACACAGTACCCCTACGATTTCACCTCTTGATCATCACAAATGTTGTACAGAGACTTGTTTATATTCCACTATGATCGTTTTGATGTTTCTTTTATTCATGTACTTAGCCATTTGGCTTTTATGTATTTTTTGTCTTTCGTGTTGTTCACTTTTAAAGATGACAATAAACGTGTCCTGAAAAAAGTATAAAAACTCTTGTCTTGTCTGTCTTCGTGTCAAAAGTGACATTTCTTACACTACTATGGCTACCTCTACTGTCTCTGCTCCCTCTTCCTCCACTCTCAAAGTCATTAACGAACACGTAGATCAGACTAGTTGGGAGGCCTTGTATCTTCGCCATCCTTTTAACATGCTCATTGCCGGACCTAGCGGTTCAGGCAAAACCGAATTTGTCAAACATTTGATCGAACATAAACATCATTTGATCGATCGTCCACCTCAACGAATCGTGTGGTGTTACAAAGAGTGGCAATCGGCGTACAGCCTTCTGCGAGAAAGTCAAGGCGATTCCATCGTCTTTGTGGAAGGCATTCCTGGCAAAGACGACGGGATCGTGTCTGACCCTAGTCAAACCCATTTGGTTATTTTTGACGACATGTTAGGAGAAGACGAAGAAGAAATTAAACTCTGGTTTACGCGCAAAGGGCATCATCGTAATGCCAGTGTCATTTACATTACCCAAAATTTGTTTCAACAAAGTAAAGCCCATCGTACCATCAGTCTCAATGCTCATTACTTGGTGTTGTTTAAAAGCCCTAGAGATAAATCGTAAGTACAAGTCTTAGCCAAACAGTTAGGAACGCCTTGGCTGATTCATGCGTACGACGATGCCACTCAAACCCCACACGCTTATTTACTCGTGGATTTAAAACCCACCACTCCCGATTATTTGCGATTTCGTACCCATCTGTTTCACCACTGGTGCCAAGACGGAGGGCCTGTCGTGTACATGTCTCCTTCGTCGACTTAATCACCAAAAAAATCTATAAAAACCTCGGTCACTTTGACTCTGTCTCACACATTGTCAACATGACGTCCTTTCAGTCTCATCTTTCCATTAAATTGATTCGTGCCTTGTACGGTATCAGTCGCGAAAAAAATCCACAAATACGTGCTCGTGTCTTAGAAGCTAGTCTCAAAGAAGTCTTACGATGGTTTACGGTGACAGCACGTCAATTACTGCAAGGCATCATTCAGATTCCACATCAAACCAAACGTTTTTTGAGAGAGAAACAAAGTCGCCTTGACGCAACTAGCCGATCCTCGCATCGACACTCAAACCGAAAAGCAAATCATTTTGAAACCTGGAGGTAGCGGTTCTTTAGGAGGTGTCATCATTCGTTCCCTCTTAAAATGGGATCCTAATGCTCCCAAAGTCGTCCCCAAGAAAAAAGCCACGCCCAAACGTACCCAGAAGAAAAAGAAAAAGAGCAACGGTGTCAAGACCAGGTCACAGCCTCAGAAAAAGAAAAAGAAAAGTCCACAGAAAACAGCTTCTACTCGCACGAGAGTGTCTCCAAAAACTTATCCTCCAGCGGTGACACCCTCTTCCTCTTTAGCGGCAGTGGCCGCTGCTCACAAAGTACCTGCCCCCAAAATCAAAGTCCAAGAGAGAACGGGTGTGTTACAGAGTTTACTGGATTTGTCCAAGCAGGAACTGTCCCGATTTAGTCCGTTGCGAACTCCTCCACGACGTGTGTTGCCTGTCATCAAGTTGATACGACGTAAAGACAATCGGTGGTGACGCATTCCAGTATAAAAAAGACCCGAGGCAAACAATACGGATCAGTGTTTTTGTGCTGCTGCACGTCCAAAGATGTCCCCTCCAAGAAGTGCACACCGTTACCATCCTCAGTCTTCTTCTTCGGTCCAAAAAGGAAAAGGAAAACGAAAACGACAGTCACGTTATCCTAAAAAGCGCTTAGTCAAACATCGGCGACACTCTCTGAAAAGACACACTCGTCCAAAGAAAAGGAGAAGCCACCAACAGGGAGGTTTCTTTGGCCCTTTCCTTGAATTCGATAAGATAGCCGATAAGTTTGTCACAAGGGTAAAGGACAGGCTCCAAAACAATAAGATAAAAGACGCATGTCGAGCCATGGATGTCAGTGTAGGTTGTACACCAAACGATGTCACCTCATCGTCGTTCTCCTGCCCAGAAAGGAAAAAGAAAAAGACAGTCTCGTCATGCGAGAAAACGCTTAGCCAAACATCGACGTCACCCCCAGAAAAGACACACTCGTCCAAAAAAAAAAAGGAGCCGCCAAAGAGGAGGATTCTTTGGCGATTTTGGAAAACACAATGTCACCTTTATGACGAAGCGGTAGTCCCCCAAAAAGTATAAAAGACCGAGTGACAAGTCATCGACGTTAGTGTATTTTTGGTGTGTGTCCCGGAATCAACAAATAAAGATGTCACCCCGCAAAAGACATTCCTCTTCTACCTCCAAAAGAAAGAAAAGGAAAGGACTGCCTTCTCGTTTAGTCAAACATTGGGACATGTTGTCTGTACTGTCCAAAGCTCCTCCACCCATGCGAAAACAACACATTCAAACCGCCTCCAAAGATGTCATCGATACGGTGAGCGAATGTTGTCTGAACGTCTTGAAAGGCACAATACCTTTGACTAAACATCAGAAAAATTGCTTAGCCAAACATCGACATGTTCTTCGCCAAATGGTCCAAAAGAAAATACCCATTGGTCAAAAGAAAAAGATGTTGGTGCAACGTGGAGGATTTTTACCCCTGTTAGGACTTATTACCAATGTAGCGAAACCTATACTGAGAG
>JAECUM010094689.1:0-12451 GCA_016617855.1 Megalonaias nervosa | reverse complement strand
TTTTCAGATGATAATAAGCATCCCTTTAAGTAATGTTCTTGTCCTTCCCCACCCCCTTTAGTGATGCAAGTAGATTTTAACTCCTACCGGTACAGTACCGACCCATTGACCCCGTCTTTCATGAATTGCTTTGCCGTATCTATTTGTTATCACGCTAATTCCTACTCGAACTGCTAATTCAATCATCGAGAACATATTGTAGTCTTTTAGAAATTATTGTTCTATTTTACCTCTTTTCAAAATAACATTATCAGCTAGTCCATGTTCCCGGTAATAATGTTTTGGATGTAGCTTGGTATTTGTTATGTACATTTAATATGTATTCTTTATTGACATTTGTCCATAATTGAGGGTAGTAGATTTTTGCCTACCTGACAAATGTATTTTTCTTGGTAAATAACATATTACATAGCTAATTCTTGTTTATGATTTAGATTATATTTGAAGATTATTATTATTAGTTGAAGGTAAACATGTTTACTTGGTTTTGAGTTGGTATTCCTCTGGGAAAACTCTAATGCACCTGCTGTTTGACAAGTTCTTTACTAAAGCTTTAGAAATAGATTTGATATTGTTGACAACTTAGAATGTATTAGAAATGAATCTTTTACCCTCAACCTGGTCCTCATATTGTGACTTAGGGGAAAAGTAATCAGAAATTCTTTATTCCTATCTTAACATCTGAAGTGGAATCAACTTTTACTTGTGTTGAGTTTTAATATGAGATAATTTATTTAGTGCGTTATTCACTGGAATTTATAAAGTGCTCAATAATGCTTTCGGACTAAATCATGTTTTATAATTATTCATTACGGACATTTTAGAATATATCATTGTGATACATCAAGACTGTTAGCACATTAACACTACAACAGTCCATTAGTATTCAATTGGAACACTGCTGAAATTCATTCGGAATAATATCTACTTTTGTACTTGTTATAGAACTTCAAGGACTATTTGTGAGTTAATTTACAATAGTTCTTTTTAGCGATATTGAATCCGGTAAAACACAAAAACTTATTTTTTTTCCTTATGTCTGAACAAATGGTATGAGCATTATTTCAAACATCCTGTCAAATATCCTTTGTATTTCATTAATTATTATGTCATTTAAAGACTTGGTACTTGAAAACCAATTCTTTTCAAATGCATAAATTCATTTGATTTTTATCGCTACATTATATTAGACTCCTACAGACCCAAACTTTCTGAGTTTTCTTCTGATTATATATCTGAAGTATAGTTTCAAACAAAACAATCTTTCCCCATAACTTTTTTATTTGTTTTAGACCTTTCCAATGGAGTCATTGAATTTTTCTCCAATACTTTTCTTTCTTTCTTCTAATATATTTCTCGGGGTTGTTTTTCATTCTTGTTTGAAGGCATATTCATGGAACCTCTAATTTGCCTCTTTTAGGTTTGGTAGTTTTGAATCAAGTAATAAAAACAGATATGATGGTATTATTTTGTATCATAAAAATTATGATGACATTTTTAGTTCGTCGAAATGTGCATTAATCCTTTATTAAAGTTTTTTTGCACTCGGGGATAATTTTTATCTAATTGTTTTCTCTCATCCTGTCATTTCTTTCATTACGATACCAATCTGATTCCATCAAGTTAACGCACTGCCTGTACCTTTGATATTTTATGTTGGTGCATTCCATCTAGTTAACCAAATTGTTCACAGCATCGATAACATTTGATAGTTTTCATTGATACATCCTAAATATTTTTGGCAAATAAATCTAACGTTGTAAAACTCTCTAATGTCATTGTTCCATACACATGATGTAAAGTTTTAAGTCGTTAATTATTCTGTTTATTTTGGTCTGTTCAGATTCATTTTAAAAATAAAATTGTTAATATACCAAAATTATTTTATTGTGCAATATTCAAATGTTCCCACTAAAATCTATAATTATCGTCTTGCAAATGTGTGTGTGTGTGTGTGTGTGTGTGTGCAGAGATATCCATTTGTATTAATGATGATGTAAATTTCATCGTCGTCTATAATTTTCTACAATACAAGCATACCGTGTTAGATTGATTTGACAGAAAATTATAATCATACAAATTGTCAAAATATCTGTTCTTAAGTATAATTTGTTTGAGGTTGATATTTGATGATTCGCTATATGAAAATTTTCCTCTTCCAAGTTTCTGGATAAATTCACATGAGATAATCACAGATTCTATTGTGCAAGTATGTAATTAATAGTTCATCAATAACAGCAAACTCCTTACCCCTGAAGACAAACACAATAATATGGAGAGGAGAAAACCGCTCAGAAATGCAAGAAGGATCAAATTGTCTCCCCATCTTCTGACAGAGTGCCCAATCAGTAACAGCAAAGGATTGCGGTTATGTCTGTCAATCAGTCACCGTGTGGTCAATACCTACAATATTCATAATAGTTTCAGTATTCACAAATCTACTTGCCAATATATATCCATCCGCCTGTTATCCTACCGCATTACTATCATCTACACTCTCCCTCACACTCGTCCACCAGTATTTATGGATCAAACGGATCAGGGAACTGTATACATATACAATCACCAAGACAAGGTGAGCGGGTGACCTGTAATCCACTTGTCAAATTTTTCAGAAGTTGTCTAGAATGGAAGACAGATTAAAGAAACTAGATAACATTTAGCTGAAGATGGACAGAACTGAAGTTATATTATTTGTGTCGGTCAAAGCGGTATAATTTGTTGTTTTCTTTTAATATCACTAAAGACATAGCGGAAAACTTCAGGGAAAATGTTCTAGAATTATGCGAAACAAATCTGAAAGTCGAAAGCGCAAAAACAGACTTAGAAAATTCACACCTAGAAAGCTTCCTCCGATTGTTGCAAAGTTTGCATGCATACATTCCTGATAGAAAGCGTGAGAAGAAATGCTGGTCATCTGCAAAACATTCCTTTCGGACTAAGCAAGCAGTTTCTTGAACAGTTGTATAGGACAAGAAGAGAAAGTATTTCCTATTTTTGAAAAAGGAAGGCGGAGGGAATGAAAGGGGTTCTGCTGATAGATAAACCACTCATAAAGGCAAAAACATGTAATACTACCGGTGGTTCGATCGCGAAAACAATGAAAAACAAAGGGAACAACAACAAGGAGAAGCACACATCCACAGACAAACAGAGGAGCAACATATATAACGAGCACCATGACTACATTGAAGATGATTATAGAGATCCGCTCATTCAAAAGGTGCAGTCAGGCGAGACCAGATAAAATACTGATCGGTTAAGATATTGACATGGAATTGGAAGGGGCTTACGGAAGAGAAAAGAAAAACATACAAAGTTTAATAAATTCCTCTCAACATTCAACCTAATATGATTGTTAGAACACAGCTCACATTGATTTTTATGGTTACCAAGTTTATCATTTCGCTAGAACATTTGGTATGAAAATAACAAAACGGGCCAGTGGATGTATTGCGATATATAAAAAGTCTGGATAAAGGTGTTCAAGTTGTACAAAGAGTCTTTGTGCGTGAATTCTCTGTTTATGATTTGAGAAGAGTTGTTTTGGTTTTGACTACGACGTTTATATTTGCTTTGTTTGTATTACACCTGAACAATCATCGATACCTAATCTTCTCGATCTCGATGTATTTGGCAAATTACGAAAGTGCTTTGATTAACTACAATTACTTCAATTTACAACTTTTTAATCAAAGACTAAGGGACATATTTCATTCTGATTGTAGTTCAGGAGTGGCTTTGAAAACGTCCTATATCTATCAATACAGAATAAATCTCTTCGAAACCGCATCCTGTCCTTAAATAATTCCTAATGGAAGCCACAGAAAGGCTTTTAGTAAATTAGGGTTTCTTCACACTCATTAAATATCAAGACTGGAAGATATGTAGGAAACGAACAGCAGTAAAGGAAATGTGAACTTGTGTAAATAATGTGGTCGATGATGAATACCATTTTGTCTTACTATGTCCTCTATACCTATAACTTTGAAAATCTTATATTTATTATTATTATTGGCAGAAACCAAGTATGTACAAACTACTTTAAAATGAAGATTTAACAACTCTAGGTAAATATATGTATAATGTCTTCCAACAGAGAATATCTTCTGTAGCCGTCTCGGTTCTCTCTCTCTCTCTCTCTCTCTCTCTCTCTCTCTCTCTCTCTGTGAACATTTATTGATGATGTATTGCATTGTCGATGTGCTTTTTGCATAGGTCATATCAGAAAAGTTCTGTTCTGTTCGTTCTGATGTTAGCCGGACTAATTGTACACGTTTTCTTTGCATGATCGACTTGAGAGCGTTCTATTAAGTTTTTCGACCTAAGATATTCAGCGGTCCCGCAATTATTATAATGATTGTCATATGCTTTCTATCTATCCATCCATCCATCCATCCATCTATCTATCTATCTATCTATCTATCTATCTATCTATCCTCTTCAGTATCTTTCTTTGCTTTTAATGCGTTATCTGGATCGTCGTATTGTGATAAATATCCCCTTAATATACTCTCAGTCGAAGGCTTCCTTATTTATGCATAGTTTGGTCACCCACAATTGCATATCTGATTTTAAGAACCTCTTCTATAAAGATAGTCAAAATACATTTTTATGCTAATACATGAATGTTCCCTTACGATAAAGATACTTTTTTTTATTCAGACGGAAGGTCTATGTTCACTTGAATAATATTTAGTGACACACCTCAACAATGAAAACAACATCATCAATCCATTTCACCGATTCCCTTACTTAATTCAGCGGAATAATAAAGCTTACGTTCTCTATCTATTAATTATTTCCGCATAAGGACCAATTGCATGAACTCTAATATAGAATTATCTGATGATAAATTTCCTACTGAGCAAAGGCCGAGAGAATCAACAACAATTTAAATTCTTATGCCTGAATGCAATAGATTAGATTGGTTCATTAATAAACGGGATAACCTTTCCGCCAACATTCTACAGACGTACAATAAACAATGTTTAATTCAACCGTCATTATGTTCTCTATCGGTTATTTTCAGCCTCGATAGAAGGTTTTATTTTAATAAAGACATTTAGATATAAATCGGTGGTGACAGAATGTAGAGAAATTGTTTGTTGGTTGAAGGTAAGCCTGGTTTAAACATGTTAAGGCCGATATTCAAACGAGTATACTTTTTACACAAAAATTAATTTGTACAAGTACAACTACTGTTGTGTCCATTTTAATTCGAAAAAGAAATAATCTATTTCTTTTCAGAGTCCGTCATTATCATAAAATTAAATTTGAAGTATTAGTGTTGTGTTACACCAATAATGTAATTGTTGCGAAGATGCAAAGACATCTTCAAGAATTTTTTGCATACAAGAATCAAGTATTTTCATAGATATGTTAGAATGAACAGCAAAAGCATTTTCTCTCATTGCGAGAACGTTTTTCGGTTAGACAAACTCGTTCCAACTTCTATTATATAGTAAACCACATGTTATCTTAGGACCAACGAATTACCATTTTGTATCGATAGTTCTTTAAATCGCTTTGTTTTTATAACATGTATTTATTTCTTTTCATCGGATATGCCAATTAGTGTTGTATTAACCATAAAGTCAATTTAGCCATATTAGCCCTGTGTTGTACATTGTATTTCTCTAATGTTTGATATATATATATATATATATATATATATATATATATATATATATATATATATATATATATATATATATATATATATATATATATATATAAAGATAGATAACTGTGTTTCTACAGGTTGCTGTTGCTTTATGTCGAATATATTAGACATCATTGATAACTCACGCTGATTATTCATAGATTTGGTACTTGCCATTTCTAATCACTAACTTCATTTTTTTTTATTAACTTTAAAGAGAAAACCTCCATTTTTAAAGCTGACTAATACTCGCGAACAAGCCATAGTTACTACGAGACATATTGCGATTAATGGCAGATGCAATATTCTTGCTACATATAAGCTTATGGGCTTTCTCAATTTTGGGCGGTGTGGTTGGGTTGGTTATAGGTGGAGATGTGGACTTCTCTCTCTCGTTTATTCTTCTTATCTTTAATATTTTTTCTGATCTTTGCAAATATGTGGATCTTCTGTAATTAAGAATAAGATGATAACTGTATCAGACAAAGCTAAGATGTTTTCTGTCAAACTTTCTATGCCAAAACTATTTTAAAATTTGGGAAAACCTCACTTCAAAATTTATGGACAGGAAATAAAGTCAGTTAAATTGTATGCAGTTTTGTTAAAAAAAAAAAAAAAAGAAACTTACGTGCAAAACGGTTTGAATTCTCACGAGGTTTACTGAACATGCCAAAATACTGATAAATCAGCTTGTTAGTCACGTTATAAGCACTCACTATATCTGAAAGATACTTCCTTACCACTGTTCTTCTTACCGCCTTGCTCTAGATTCCAAGTTAATTAAAAACTGCTAGACTTGAAAGATAAAGAATAAATAAATATTAAGGGTACGGAGCATTCATTCGTTGTATAAATTATAAATTTATCTCATATGGATAAGACCTTCCCTCTCTTGCTACTTTCGTAGTTTGTTTGACAGGACCCTCGGATCCGATGGAAATTAATTATAAATATTTCCCATTTGCTTTATAAAAAGACGGCATTTTTTTTTCTGAAACGAATTTCAAACTGTATTCGATCCATCGAGACTGTTATCAGCAATAAGAGGCAATGAAAATAGCAGTTCCCACCTTTAAGTATGAATTGTGTAAAACTCGAGAATCATAAGGTATAGCTTTGGTAATGTTAACAATGAAGACTTTAACATTGTCTTTGCGCAAAAGATCTGGCGTTATAATATCCGTTGGTAAGAACAACGTTGTCAGTTTGTCAGTAATCTTTAATAGCCCTCCAAAAAATGAAAACACACTCCATCACCACCACCACCCAAAAATCCAGATCAGCAGAAATGACAGTAGAATATAGTTTCCAGAAACTTCTTGAACATTCTCACAAGTTACACACTGAATATAATGTCACTTGAAGCATTAGAAATTAATTATATATTCCAAACAAACCTGAAAATGTTGCCATCTTTAAATTAAAACGATATTTAAAAAAGACAATAAGTTTTTGAATTTTAAAATGATGACCACCTTGAAAATATGAGTCTAAATTTTCAGGCATGCAGTCCGTGTAAACTGCTACATAATATTTTGCATTTGGTCGCCAACAAAAATGACAGAATTGCCCATATTTTCATTAAGTTAAAAAAACGAATATAAAATCACAAACTGTGCGTTCTATATTTGACCTTTAAACCGTCCCGACAGGTTTGGATTATATGTTACTTACGGCCTTCGTATTGATTATAATGGAAACAATGTTCCACTCGCCTAACGGCAACGGGCGACATCAAAAAATTCCTTACTGCCAAAACAAGACGTTCTCGATAATAAGACGATATGGAAAATAAGACTATGAAATATAACCAAAAATAGAATTAAAAAAATTAAACTTGAAGGTAAAATATATGACACGAGGAAACTTTGTGGATAGAGAATTTAAAAAAAAAAAAACTTATAATAATTCAAATGATCTGCCAACACACACCTCTTTTGAGACAAGGGTCTTAGCACATCCACCATCCTTTTCTATGGATAAAATAGAAAATACATGACATATACAACAGTATTAAGCATTATGAAAACTGTAAGAGGGTTTTTTTTTGTTGTTGTTATTATTTGTTTAAACAAAATGATTTTCTATACTGTAATATAGAGGAAAATGCAACGAAATAAAGGACAAAAACATCAAAACATACATGTCATGAGAGTTTATATTAATGACCAAATCAGAGGGAAATAAGAAAGGACGTCCTGAAACATCATGGTTATTCGGCGAAATGGTGCACATCACAAAGTGATAAGATTTCTACAATCTAAGCAATGTCCTTTGATGATCTTAAATGACATGGTAAAAGAAATGGCGTGATTCCAACTAAATATTAAACAAAGCCGAACAAATGGAATGTAAATAACTCTAAGCCGGAGTCTGAAAAAGCTTAAGGGTAATGAATTTAACATGAAGATTGAAGGGGATATTTAAGACTCTTTTAAATTTCGTTCAAGGAACCGATCCACACAAAGACTCAGTGGACCGATCTACACAAATACTCAGTGAAGCGATCCACACAAATGCTCAAGGAAGCGATAGGCACACATTCTCAATAAAGCTATCCACACAAATGTTCAACGAAGCGATCCACACAATTACCAAGGGCAATTGTAACGCTTCCATAAAACCTAAGTCCACAAAGAGAGACCACATTTCAACCAAAGCCAGTTAATAAAGTAAAAGTTTGTATACCATCCGCATGAACATATATACATATTCCGCTCCAATACGAAACGAATGACCAGAAAGGTTTTGCTCATCGTAGTCTAGGCGCTCCAGCAGGAACTTAAAGTAAGACAGAAAGTTCTCTACTAAACGAACGTCCCATGGAATCCACAAATAAAGGAGCATTTGCACCATGACCTTAAGCCAAAGCACCTAGCCGCAGCTGACTCAAGTACTGCTCCATACAGGACACGGGACACAAAGAAAGAATGAAATGTTGAAAATGGCAAGGTGAGAATAAATATAGATTTGTCCGTTGAAAATGTCACATCTCAGATTCTCAGGTAGTTGCCTGAGGAAATGTTCTGCGGTGCTGGAGCTGTGAATTCACAACATCACAAGAATCCAACCAAATGCCACCAGGCACATGAACTGCAGCGACAAACCGACAGCCGGTAAAAAATCTACCTCACATAACATAGCAGACTACTGCACCACCATCCTGTATGTAACAGAAAATCTGGGCTTACTATTTGGAATGTTGTTCCTTTTTATCCCATTAAGTATACACTGTAGCCTGTCGAACTCCTAAAAATGGTTACTATGACCAGCCTGTAGGTAATGGAATCTAATTCCTGCAAGGTACACCTTAATGTAGAGTACTGTAGCTGCAGCATCGTGCGGCAGTATGTGACGAAATAAAGCAAAACATCTTCTGAGAGTACGGGTGAAGAGTACGCATGAGTAACAACATCAGATATGGCCAAACGTTCTACAAACATTAGAAGCCAGTTCTGTACACTGGCGCAGTATTATTGGACACAGATAAACACCACAAGTCCCACATACTTTGTGTTAAAGTAGCATCAACTCTAAAGCCAGTGGGGACACAGCTAAATAGCTAAATATCGTGGTCAAATTTCAGCTTACATAAATGATTATAAGTGGAACTTTATTTTGTTGGCGATACTGGTGTAATTTTGTTACTGAGTGTCATGGTGATGAAAATGAGTAGTATCGAGTGATGTAACAAAGAAATCCGGTGATTTGTCTAACTAGAGTGAAAGCCTAACATCAATACTAAGGTTTAGAAGTGGGTATTCCAAACGCTAATAAACAATTTGAATAGCACAACAAGAAACTGTCGAAGATACACAGCACAATTCATGGTGATACGGACAATAATGAAGCCAAACCCTTATGCAAAAGCAAATGTCACCTTTATCGATACATTGAAACCTCAATATCTGTTGGAACCAGTAGAGCCCATATCTTGCCTCCATTAAGCAGAGAAGGCAAGAGTATTAGATAATTAATAAATGTGCATTGGCAACTATCAACTGGATGTTACTTACTTGCCTGGTTAGCACACTTAATATGGCTTTGCTTCCACAAGTCCAAATTATCGAAGAGGTACTTGTTGGCACCTTTCAACAGATAACGCTTCTGGGTTTTCATTCATTTGAAAATGTTACCTAGTAATGTTTGCCGTCATGTTTCATGTTTGTACCGAAACAAATCAGTGCAAATATTACGATCGACACTTCCATATTTTTGATACGCTTGTCATTCAGGCTGAAATAATGCATGTTTATCGGCAAATTATAAAAGAAAGTACCATGTGTGCTAATATAAGAAACAACAATTCAAGGCACAAGGCAAAAGATCGATACAATTATTTCACTTTGACATATTGCAGTCTTTTACGGTATATAGCTAATTATTATGCAAATCAGTGTTGACAGGGCAAATGATTCTTTCTGTAAAATAGCTAATTTATGTTTGCATAATGAATGCCTGCATCATATTATGAAGACCGATCGTCGAAGTACTCATCTATAAATTGATAGATAACTACATGTTTTGAAAATGGAGATTACTAAATTGCACATTCTTTGCTTAATAATAGCTCTAATAGCCACCTTTAAAACAGAGTTAGGTTCTTACTATCTGTCTTCTGCCTAGTACAATGATATTTTACGATTCAACGTTACGCGCTTACTAAAGGGCACTAGTAGTGTTTGTTGGAATTCTGATATTTCAACGCTATAAGAAAGTTTATCCCTTCATCAAAGTTTCGTTTTGTCAAGAATGCATTAGGATCAGGAATGGTATCAAATGAAACCGTTCATTATAAACTACTAAATGTTACTGCATATATGTTTGAGGAGGAAATCCCAATCATTTGTCCAGTGATATGTACAATATTTCGTTTGTATTCTGTTATTGACTTTTGTCCACAGTTGTGGGTAGGAGTTAAGCTTTCCTGACTTTTTTGTAAACAATATATTAATTGCCTAAAATTTGTCTATGATTGCAGATTACAAATTAAGACAATTATCACATGTAAACATGTTTATTTAGGTTTGAGTTCTAGATACAGCTTTGATTTTCATCTTAAATTTTCTGGAAACGAAATTTTGCTGACAGTTATAACGAAAATTCCACTGTAAATGAGCTAGTCAAGGGCATTTGGTTGTGTCACACGTCAGGTGACAGTCTGGATATTAAGTTTCAACTAGGCAGAATTAGTTCTTCATATCATAACATCAGTATTTAGAGGAATCAGTTCTAGTTGTGTTCAATTAAAATTTGAGAGGATTTATTTACTTAAAGTATTTATTGAAATTACAAAGTACGCTTTAACTTAGGACTAAATCACTATTTAGGAAGTATTCTTTTAAGACTAAATCACTATTTGGGGATTCATTTAGAGACATTTTGGATTATATCATTGTGCTACATCAAAACTGTAAGCAAATCAACACTAATCCAGGCTATTGGCACATCAAACTTTCAAATTTGGAATTCATTCGGAACACCACTGGGATTCATTCTGACTACTCTGTACTTTTGGACTTGTGATAAAACTTATAGGGCCAATTTGGATTTAATTCACAATATTGAAAGCTCTTTTGAAAATTTCGGTTTATAGTTTAGGGAAATAAGTTATTTGTTAAATTTAACAAAACATGTTGGATTCTGCTCCTTTTTACTTAGTTTTAGACCATAGAGTCGTATCACTGGGATAGCCGTGTAGCGATTTTCATAAACTATACACGATGCTCTGAATGTATCGTGCGCTAGTTTATAAAATACAACATCAGTATCATTTAGCAAGATCTAGCTTCTATGCTCGGCTTAAATCGTTTCACAGAGAGTAAACTGCACTGCTGTGGCATATTTATTAAACATGCCATTCGTCTCTTTTAACTCTCAGTTGATACAGACCGTTCCTTCACCACATTTTATTGCAGAGGATACTATCATTCTATTGCATTCTTAACTTTGCGCATATAATGCATACCTTTTTCTTCAGAGTTTTGGATGTGAAATATATACACTGAATATCTTTACAACAGTTTGTTCAAATAAATTTCATGTCGTTGACATCATATAACAAAGCCTAGGTACATTATCTAAAGAAAATTAATGTCCGAGAAATGACTGTTTTAATAATAATTAGGTATATTGTTCACATAGTGATGTTTTTTGTATATTATTTTACAAAAAAGTTATGAACTTTATAATGACTTGGTGAATGTTAGCTGAGTGTCCCAAAGGCACCAAAATAGTTTGTATGATGCGTTTTTACTACCTCTGACAGATGAAATGGTAATTAGTAACGCATAAACATGTCCGAAGAAGACATTAGAATTTCATTAACAATCTACCTTAACAAGAAATGAATAAGTTGTTGGCATGAAAGCAGTGAAATCTAGTAAATTAAATTTGACGTGCAATATCAACTGAATATGGTATAACAAATCTGAGTCCTTTATTATCATTGTAGCAGTCTAATTTATTCTACTTTTAAGTTCCCAATATCTGCGTCCACACAAGGGCTACTAAAAATGATATTGCTTTTTATGAACCTTAAAATATAGACCTTTCACTTGAATATATATCTGCATCAGTCAGAGGCCATTTGTTGTATATCTAGCACCGGATATGCTTTATGTGTATTTCGTATTTATCACTGATTCTGACATAGGAATGAGTTATTAAAACTGGTACGACGTTCAACAAATTAGACTTGTATTTTATCATCTCCGTAAAGGTTGACCATATGCTTGGGGAACGTGGAACCTGGGGAACTTTAAAATAAACATTTTAATCAACCAA
>JAECUM010094686.1:0-38730 GCA_016617855.1 Megalonaias nervosa | reverse complement strand
TGATGAAAATATTGTAAGAGATTGATGCAATTTTCCCTGATCTTCGAGTCGTATTCGAAATTTGTGTACTGAAAGGAAAAATTACCTTTGTATTCTCTTGGGAGAAGAGATATTTAGGCGAACCCCACGGTAATAAATTACGCCTTGTTTAGTGTGGGAACGTTACGCTAATTTGTGGAGGCACTCCAGAAGTGTATTGCAGTTTATTGATTGTTGGTGCAAGGATAGTCTGGTTCAATTGAGTAGGGCCATACTAGAGGGAAGATAATACGTGTGGAGCTATCTCGTAGTAGGGCAGTAAAACTCGAGTGTAGGTAAAGAACTTAATTTTTGTGTCACCGTACAAGTTAATTAGGGAATTCAAGTCGATCGGTAGGGACGAACTTGGTTACGAAGGGGCCCAGTTAGCTGAATTTGTTGAGCGAAGTGTTAGAGACATAAGCAACAACTAGCCCAGGAACGAGAGAAAGACAGACAAACGCAAGCAGCCGAGCGCGAATGAGAGAAAGACAGACAAGCAGCTGAACGTGAGAAAGACAGACAAGCAGCAGAGCGTGGGCGAGAGCTCGAACTAGCCAGATTGCAGGCCGAAGAAAAAGCTAGAGAACGCGAACATACATTAGCCATGGAGAAGCTGAGGATCGAAGCAGAGTCCAGAAGGGGTGAAGACCTGAACGAACGTTCAGGACACACGAGTGGGCGATCTGAAGACAGACGACCAATACAGATCACCTAGCCCATGTTCAACGACAAGGACGAAATCACTGACAACTTTTTGTCACAGTTCGAAAAGTTGGCATTGGTTCATCAGCTACCCAAAGACCAGTGGGCTATCAATGTTTCGGCATTCTTACAGGGGGCCGCGAAAGACGTCTACCATAATATGACGCCGAACGAAGTAGATGACTACGATGCTTTGAAGAAAGCGCTACTACGGCACTATGAGCTGTCGGCGGAAACGTTTCGGAAACTCTTTAGAGAATCGTCGACAAGAGCTACGGAAAAGCATGCGCAATTCCATAACCGCGTACGCGTAATTTTTTATAAATGGATGAAAATGGCTGATACCGCACAAACGTATGAGGGCATACGCGAGGAAATTTTGAAGGAACACGTCTTAAGTACCTACCAGAAAGATTTAATAGTGTTCTTAGCGGAGCGTGAATTCTCAACCTTGGATGATATAAGCATGATGGCCGAGCGCTATGAGAGCGCGCGATCGCGTCCGACCACCTGGGGTGGCAGGGAGCGACCGGGCATCAGTGAGCATAGGAAGACCACTGAGGTGGCACCCCAAAGACGGAATGGTCAGAATGGTTGGAGGCCAGGGGCCGGAAATCGCAGCCGAGAACATTTCCGCGGGTCGGGGAAGACTCAGTGGGAAGAGAAGGATACTACAGGGTGGAAAGGTGAGCCGGTGTGTTACGGCTGCAACAGACCAGGCCATGTCGTTAAGGATTGTAGGAAGTATCGTCCGACAACGATTAATTCGGTAACTACGAATACTGTTAAGGAACAGGAACCAGTGGAGTTGACCAACACAGCGGTAGCTACGGTAAATGGTGAGCGGACAACCGTACTGTTTGATACTGGCTGTAGTTATCTGGCCTTGATAGATAGTAGGTATGTCAAGCCTGGTGATTATACAGGCGAGACGGTTGAAGTCCAGTTTGCTAACCGGACGAAAGATTCGCTCCCGGTTGTTAACATAGACCTTGATTCGCCGTATGTAAAGGGGCGAATTCAAGCAGCGTGTTTGTCGGAACAGTCTCATGACGTTTCATTAGGGTGTAGGTATGTGTTGCCACAGCCTGACCCTATGAGGTATACACCTGTACACATGGGGTCCGTTGAGACGAGGGCTATGAAGCGAAGGTCAAGGTAAAAGCCGCTAAGACCCACGACTTTGCCCATAGACAGTTTTCTACCTGGCGAGTTGAGGAAACTTCAAGAGGAAGATTTGTCTCTCAACAAGGTAAGCAGGTACGCAGAAGATGGGTCCATACGGAAATTGCCAGATGGCGAGGTAAAGTTCGCGACGAAACACGGTATTTTGTATCGGTACGCTAGGAAAGGGACCGATACGTTTAAACAAGTTGTTGTGCCTATAGCGAAGCGAGCAGAAGTGCTTAGGCTGGCACATGAGGGTCTACTTGGAAGCCACATGGGCGTGGCGAAGACCAGGGAGAGGTTAGTGAGGGAATTCTACTGGCCAGGTGTATACGGGGATGTTCGGAGGTTCTGTTTGTCGTGTGACAAGTGTCAGCGGGTGGCACCCTAGACCTCCCATCACCCAGTGCCACTAAGAACCACCTCACTGATTGACGAACCTTTCTCGAGGGTGGCGATGAACCTAGTAGGTCCGATAAAACCGGCGGCAGAAAGCGGTAATCGTTATATACTAACGATAGTAGATTACACCACCAGGTACCCGGAGGCCGTGGCCTTGAAAACCATTGACTCAGTCACAGTGGCTGAGGCTTTGTTAGGAGTTTGGTCGAGAGTTGGTGTCCCTGATGAGATACTGACTGAGTTTGTGAGCCAGGTGATGGAAGAGGCAAATAGGTTACTGTCCATTAGACACCTGACGACTACCCCGTATCACCCGCAGTGCAATGGTTTGGTGGAGCGTTTCAGTGGAACTTTGAAACAGGCTCTGAAGAAGCTCTGTGAAGGTCGACCCAGGGATTGGGATCGATACCTTCCTACGTATCGAGAAGTGCCACAGGCTAGTTTGGGTTTTTCACTTTTTGAGTTAGTCTATGGGAGGACAGTTATGGGACCCATGGCTATATTAAAACAGATATGGACGGATGAGCAAGCATCCAAGGAAGTGCGAACGACATACCAATATGTTGTTGATCTACGCAACAAGCTAGAAGAGGTTTCTAATTTGGCTCAGGAGAATCTCTGCGACGCAAGGGGACGTCAAGCCAAATTTTACAATAAAAAGACGATGGAACGTCATTTCGAGGTGCGTGACAAGGTGTTGTTGTTGCTGCCGCTAGAGCACAACAAACTTCAAGTCTCATGGAGGGGACCATTTGTGGTAACGGAGAAGAAGGGTGGGCAGAACTACCGTATCCGGGTAGGAGACAAGGAGAAGCTGTACCACGTAAATCTCCTGAAACGTTACCGTGAAAGAGAGACACCAACAGAGTTCGTGGTTGCTACAGTTGTAACTGAAGAACCCGACGACAACGGAGGAGAGGCGGAAGTACTCCCTAGTTGTCCTTTGACGACGGAAGAAACTTACGTAGACGTTGTCCTTGACGGAACGTTAACGTCAGAGCAACATAAGGAAGTGGAGTCGTTACTCCAAGACTACGCAAGCGTCTTGACAGAACGACCTGGCAAGACGGAGTTGGAGGAGTTCACACTAAAGCTACTGGATGAGAAGCCGGTGAAGTTGAAACCATACCCGTTACCCTATGCGAAATTGGAAACTGTCCGAAACGAAATTCAAGCTATGATAGGCTTGGGAGTTATAGAACCAGCTGAGCCGGCGTATAGCTCTCCGGTTGTGTTGGTGCAGAATAAAGACGGTGCACACAGATTTTGCTTCGCTTACAGGAAGATAAACAGGATCACGGAATCCCAGGTAGAACTGTTACCTGATCCTGAGTCCATATTTGCCGGGGCGACCAAAGCGAAATACTTTTTGAAGATCGATTTGTCTAAGGGGTACTGGCAAATTCCAGTTCGGAAGGAAGACAGAGCAAAACTTGCCTTCGCAACTCCAGATGGGACCTACCAATGGGTGATCATGCCATTCGGGGTGTAGACCGCGCAGGGTGTCTTCACCCGCATGATGCAAAAATTACTGGAACCTTTAAGAGGGACTGCAGTCTCAAACTTCATGGACGATTTACTTTTAGCGACAGCGACTTGGGACGATCATATCATCTTACTGAAAAAATGTTTAGAGCGACTTCAACAAACGGGACTGACCGCACGACCATCTAAGTGCCATATAGGGTTTAGAAAATTAACCTACCTAGGTCATACCCTCAGTGAAGACATGTTAACACCCGATAGTTCAAAGGTCAACCAACTTAGAAACGCAGCACTACCGACCACTAAGACGGAAGTTCGATCTTTCTTGGGACTGGCAGGGTATTATCGTCGCTATGTTGCTAACTTCAGCGCTATTGCAAGCCCATTGACTGACTTGACTCAGAAAAAGGCTCCGACGAAAGTTATATGGACGGACGCATGTGAACGAGCATTTCAGACGTTGAAGGATAGACTAACGTCAGACGCAGTAGTGAAATTGCCTGATGTGACACGAGATTTTGTCTTACGTACTGACGCTTGTGATAGAGGTTTAGGGGCAGTAATATTACAAGAGCATGACGGAAATGTATTCCCAGTTGCCTACAGTAGCAGGAAATTGTTAACCGCAGAACACAATTATTCAGTCTCTGAGAAAGAATGCTTGGCAATTGTCTTTGGGATAACTAAATTCCAACGTTACCTGTATGGACGAAAAAATTTATTTTAGAAACTGACCACCAACCACTCGCATATTTAGCTCAAGCTAAGTTGACCAATGGACGATTAATGAGATGCTCATTATTTCTACAACAGTAACAAGTCCAGGTACGGTATACTAAAGGCAAGGAGAATGTATGGACTGACTGCTTAAGTAGACTAGGGACGTCTGAGGTGAAGGGTTCACCTGAGGACGTGTAAGTGTATCAGATTAGATCGCCAAAAATTTGGAGAGTAATAATTTCTGATTTTACTCTTCAAGGAGGGAGCTATGTAAGGGTGCAAATTTCTGTCGATCTATGAAGAACACATTAAGTTGGACAGGTGAACGATTAATTAAATTTATGGGGACTGGCGCATGTTTAAATCGCCGTAATGCACTGATTGGCAAATGTCACTGTCATGGAAGCAGTGGTTCTTAATTAAGCCTTCGTTTATTTAACTGAGAAGGATAGGGGTTAACTTCCGATCTGTATGGAGAACTGTCAGTTTTGAAATTTTCCAGGAATCAGTATTTGGTAATCTGAGGTTGTCAGGCGGACTACATTTTTTAGCGCCTTAACTATAATTTAGATTGGTTACGCTGAATAAGGGGGACGTGATTCCACATGAAAACTATCAGTTTTAAATGTGCCTGTCGCAACACTTTTAATCAGTCGACACCATTTTCTGCAAGAGAAAAACAAAGGTAGAGGACTCCGGGTCGAATTTAGAAGAAATTCACTCGTAATTAGGATCCAAGGGATTGGATGTCTGGAAAAATCTACGAACTCAATTCTAGCGGTAAAAGCTTGAAGACACAAGGTGAGATAGCTCCACGTGACTTACCACTGAAGTATCCACGTGACGGATCCACGTGACGTATCCAAGGGAAGTATCCACGTGACGTATCACGTACTTACAAAAACCAAAGTGACCACACAAAGTTGGAGGTCGAAAGAGGCGGGACACCTGAGAATTTGGAAAAAGGGAAAAGTGGAAAGGACCCAGACTTACAGGCACAAGGAAGTCAAAAGAACAGTCGCAGCGAATTTGGACTGAAACAGAACTATCAGGTTATGAATCTGTACAAGGCAGTGATTTCGATCTTTTCACTCGATTCGATGATGGATTAATTCTATCACTTAACAGACCGGCTATTTGTATAAGCATATTTGTATTTGAAATTCGTTGAATAACTTAAATCAAAAAGTGTATCTTTCTAATGTTATGCATCATCACAATTGTTTATGAATTTTATTGTTTATGAATTGTTGATTAAATTTTATGGTTTGTACATGTACGGGGGCTCGTGTCATTCTGTTTTATATATCTGCTCAGATCTATATCTATTCCATATATAAGTTTCACTCTTTATATGGATATTTACTCGTTCCGGGCAAATTACACCGTTGGCGATCACCCTCTAGATAACGATAACCAAAACCATACAACCCACCCCAACAAAGCTGGGGGAGTACGCAACGGTATCCATGCTGCTGCTGACTAGTCTGTTATTCAAGTACAAATCCACTTCGTTGAACAAGGAATGCATGATATTGTTGACGGGAGCTATTGTATCATCGGCTACCGTAACGGTGTCGTCCGTTTTGATCACTTTGACTTTCATGTACAAGGAACTGCTTTTCAGACTGATGTAATCATCGTGTTGTCCTTTGATTTCAAATTTGATGGGAGCTGAATCCGACAAAGAGGAGACGGGATGAAATTCTACCCATTAGGATTCTTGCATCGTCATCATGGTAGGTGGCATGGCAATCAAATCCAGTTCCGTCATGGAACATTCCTAAGACTCTCGGTGCATCACTTTTTCTCTCTGTGATTTAATAATCATAAACGTCTAATTCTCGGACAGTTCTTCTTTTCTTGGTCGTTCTAGCTCTGTGTGTGTGAAGTCCTCTGGAGGGGTGTTTTCATCGTCTCTTTCTACCTTGTCCTTGCTGTGGTGTCAGGGAAACAGGAATGCCTGACTGGGCAGCGTCCAATGCATTTATAGGAGTTTCTTGTCGACCCAAATTGTCTTTTCCAGTTTGAAGCAAGATATTTTTGCCTGCTCTCAAGAAGGATTCTTTGGGATTTTGTTTGTCGATGATGACATTTTAGTGAAATTCTTTGCCTTGTGTCAAAGCGGCATCTTTCATGGCGTGCAATCTTCCTGTCACTATCAGTTTCAGAATGGGGGCCACCGAACGAAATGTCGATTTCAACAAATCTCCTAAACCATGTCCTCGCTATCCAGCAACTCCTCGGTTCACAGGATACATGACTTACAAGACGTTAGAGAATCGTTATCGAAAATGGAGTTTCACTGAGACTTTCCCTTTGGAGAATGGAATATTTTGTTCCAAATCTTCTTTTATAGCAATGTTGACACATTTGAAATAAGGCTGAGGGACAAATAGTGAGGATGTACAAATTTGCGGTGAACGTGATAGGTTTTTCCACCTTCCTCGTTATTGGTCGTGGCAGAATCCGCTTTGAAAAGAATGATTCGAAGCAACGGTGCGGATGTGTGTCCCACTACGTTGTACTCCACCACATCAGAATACACAAAGATCAAATTTAATCCCTGGTTCAGTTCTGCAGGGTAACGAAAAACATTCGCAAAATTCAAGTTGTTGGTGAAGGGAGGTATGAATGAATCTTTGACCATCTTGAGATCTCCATCCAGATTGTCAAACAATTCAGGACAAGATGTAATGGACAACGTTTTGGCATCCGAAAATGTCATCAGCAGGCGACGAGCCACTTTATAGAACTCGAGGGTGACACTTCCTTTAGTTTTGTCCAAGGCTTTGCCAAACAGCGCATTGAATTTGGAAGCAACCGCGTCCACCAAATCTTGACCGCTAAAAAGATAGCCTGCAGGAATATTCAACATATAGATGTACTGTGGAGTATCAGGGGACACTGGTCGTTTCATAGAGCCATCTACAGTTTCGTTTTCATTCAAGTATTGCTGTTCAGTGATGTTTTTGATTTGTGTAGGTTGAATCATTTCGACCAAAGCCACTTCCCAATGGGCTTCGTGATCCAATTGGATGGCCTGAGGTAATTTGGCCGTGAAACGGCACAATCTTGTGTGGAAACACATCCATTGAACTGTCACTGGCTAAAGTTAAGTAAAATTGGTTATAATTAATTCCAGAGTTCTGCTGTCCGAGTGGTCACTCGAAGTCAGAGGAGTGTCTAAAAGATGGTTGTTGTTGTTGTTTTGGTGCTGACAATTGGGAAAGTGACTGACGTTTGTCGCAAGACTTCCGTTGTTACCGTTAGAGTATTTCAGGGAAGGATTAGGGAGAAGGTAACCGATGCAGCTGCTCAGTATAATGGTCCACAATAGTTTGTCTCCTTGTTGCAAACTCAAGTTGGCCAATGGCAGCACTGATGACACAATACACCACAAAGATTTAGCAGAAAAAGACGATTTGCGTTTTAAGCACACGTTCTCCACACCACACCCATATGGGTTGCTCTTGTAGATCTTGCAGAGAAGAACTCGGAGAAGGAGTGGTCACTGTCGTGGTTGAGGCTGTGTTGAATGGCATGATGGTCACTTCTTTTATTGTCGATGACTTGCGCAGCGTCGATGCAATAATCAAAACTGGGAGGATATCATTTCCAACGTACATTGACTCTTTGACATGTCGTTTTCACAATTTTCGGGTTCTTCGATCGGGAATGCTTTTGATGTCGTACACTTTGTCTTCTTTTTTGGTCACGCGTTCCTTTTAACACTTCCCGTTCATATGTTCTAATTTATAGACGGCAGAATGACGACCACGCACTCGTCCAGTGACACGAAACAATTCGGAGGTCCAGTTGGGTAAGTAACCTTTGTCGAAAGTGCGTTTGGTTTTGCCAATGCGTACCCAATCTCCCGTCGTCAAGACTCCACCTTTCTTGGGGACAGACACAGTTGAGGCCGTACAAAAGAGAAGCTCAAAGACGGTCACTTCGTTGTCGGGAGTCACTTCTTGGGGGGCACATCCAATGCTCCGGTGGTAAGATTGGTTGTACACTTTGACAAGGTGCGGTAAGACGTCGCTGTACTTGAGAGTGTGTTGAAAACGATGCTGGCTTTGGTTTCGGGATTCTCGGTGGTGCAAAAATGAATGTCTCGTTTCTTTAATTCTTTTTGGAAAGCTTGGTTCATAAATTCGGTGCCTCTTTCGCTTTTCCATCAAAGAGGGTGAGGATCACTTTGTTTCAACACCAGTTTTAGAGCTCGTACTAATCAGTGCTAGATTTGAAAGTCAATGGTACGACCCAGGTAAATTTGGAAAAGACGTTGACGACACAAAACAAATATGTGTAGCCACGATTGTAGGTGGCCAAATGAGAGACATCGGCTAAATCGGCTTGACATTGATGATCGATGCCCTCCACTCGTGTGCGATTTCTGGAAAATTTTCGTCGAATGTGTTTGTTTAAGGTGTACGTCGCTTGTTCTTGTAACCATCCTTGCACTTTGAGGTAAGCGGACACTTTTCAGTCGGGTTTTAGCAGCACGATACAATTTCTGAACTCCTCCGTAACCCGCAGGATGGGCTGGATCTTAGTAAATGCTGGTTAACAAATTCTCCAACACGACTCTCTCAATTTAATAAGTCCCCCACTCTTCACTGATACTACTCTGGATGGGGTGAGGTGGTGGTTTGGAAACGGTTTTAAGTGTCCGACGTGCCACGCGAGCAGAAGTCGAGGGTAGTGGTGTTGGTGGTAATGGGATGGCATTTGTCTTGCTTTCTTTTTTGACTTCTGGTTTCCCTTCTTTCTTCTTCACTTCTGTCGAAAGAGGAGTGGACATCATCTTTTTAACCGAACTTTGAGTTCTTCTCGTTGGGGTGTGGATGAAGGGATCAACAAGAACGTTGCAATCTGACTAGGGATGGGAGCCGCTGACGGTGTTTGAAAGACTTCTTGTCCCTCTTCTTCCTCAGGTATCCGTGGGGTTGCGTCTGTCTTGGTCACTTGGGGGCGGGGGTGGGGGTGATGGTGGTGATGGACTTTTCATCAGGGTCTTAAAATCTTTCAGAGTCGGTCAAACTGTTTCGTCTGAGGTTTCTTTTGAAAGAGTTGAAGTCGCTGAAATACTTGACCGTACCGTTGCGATTTTTCCGTTTCTGACACGTCGCTTCGATCCATCAACGATTGCAATTCGTGTTGTAACTGAGACATCTCGGTCAAATGAGGATTGGGAGGTAAATGTGGGGTCCGTTGTTCTTGTCAACGAGGGAATTCCAAGTCAGTTTTCGTCCTTCTATTAAATTCCAGAGATCACGTCTGAGATCTTTTCACCTTAAGGTCCCTTTTATCTTCTTGATCCTTTTTTTTCTCTTTGACCTATCCCTTGTAAAGCAATAGCTCCCACGAGTCCTGTAATCAGTTGTACCAGTACTCCTTTGACAATGGGTCATAACAACAGGTGCATAAATCCTACGCGTTGTACCAACATCTTTTTCTTTTGATAGATGGGCACTTTCTTTTGGACCATTTGGCGAAGAAGGTGTCGATGCTTGGCTAAGCATTCTTTCTGATGTTGAGACAAAGGTAGCGTTCTTTTCAAGACATTGAGGCAACATTCGCACGCGGTATCGATGACGTCTTTGGAGGCGGTATGAATGAGTTGTTTCTCCATGGATGGAGGGGCTTTTTACAGAACGGAGAACACGTGCCAATATTTGGCTAAACGAGGAGGCAGTCCTGTCCTTTTCTTTCCGTTGGGGGTAGAAGAGGGATGGCTTTTGGGGGGTGATGTCTTTGTTTGTTCAAGAGCACACACAAAAATACACTGACGTCAATGACTTGGCACACACCCTTTTATCTTTTTTTTTTGAAGTAGTGTTTTTGGAGGAGTTGATAGGGTGTGTGACCGGTCTGTTTGACGACCTCTTTGACTATTGCATCATCGCGATAAAGAGAAAATTCTCCCCTTTGCTTGCTCCTCTTTTTCTTTGAACGATGTAGTCTTTTCAGGGGTAGACGTCGATGCTTCGCTGAGAATTGTTTCGAATGCGGTGTCAAACGACAAGACTGTCCTTTCTTTTTTATTTTCCATTTTGGACAGGAGAACGACGATAGCGGTGCTGTGAACTTATGGTGGGTCACATCATTTTGCGTTCAGGAGCACAAAAACACTGATACCCTTCGTTTACCCCAGGTCTTCTTTTATAGTGGAATGCGTCGCCACTGATTGTCTCTTCGTCATATTATTTTCATGGCAGTCATCACTCTACGTTGATGGGTTCGCAACAGACTGAACCGGGACAGTTCTTGCTTGGATAAATCCAGTAAACTTTGTAACATACCCGATATCTCTTGGACTTTGATTGTGGGGGCATGTACTTTGTTAGCAGCTGCTGAAACGGCTAAAGAGGAGGATGGTGTCACCGCTGGAGGAGAAGTTCCTGGAGCCACGGGCTTTCATATTTTCATCAAATTATGAAAGACGCGTGTCAAATTGGGTTTGGCAGGCATCACAAGCAACGGAGAAGTGGAAGAACCTGAGGCTTCTAGAGACGCGGTCACCGACGCTGCAGGTCGTGGCTTAGGATGTAAGGTTGCGTCCTAGCCGCAGTGCCTCTCTTGTGGATAGAAGCTGTTTTCTGGGATCTATTCTTGGGACTTTACCTTTTCTGGGGCTATGACCTGGTCTTGTCACCACTCTCTTTTTCTTCTGGGTACGTTTGGGTCGGGGAGTGGATTTTTTCTTGGGGATGACTTTGGGGGCATTGGGATCGCATTTTAAGAGGGAGCGAATGATGATACCTCCTAGAGAAACCTTACCTCGAGGTTTCAAAATAATTTGCTTTTGGTTTTAGTGTCGATGCGGGGATCTGCCAGTTGCATCAAGGCTACTTTGTTTCTCTCATGAGGGATGTGAGTAATACCTTGAAGTAATTGACGTCCTGTCACCGTAAACCATCGTAAGAGTTCTCTGAGACTGGCTTCTAAGACACGAGCACGTATTTGTGGATTTTTTTCGCGACTGATGCCGTACAAGGCATGGATCAATTTGAGAAAATGAGACTGAAGGGACGTCATGTTGACTATGTGTGAGACAGACCAAAAGTGTCCGGGGTTTTTATAGATTTTTTTTTTAAGTCGATGGGGACGTTTACACGACCCGTGGTGAACCAGATGGGTATGAAATCGCAAATAATCGGAGGTAGTGGGATTTAGATCCACATGTAAGTAGGCGTGAGGGGTGTAAGTGGCATCGTGTACGCACAAGTCAACCAAAGTGTTCCTAACTGTTTGGTTAACACTTGCACTTGCGATTTATCTCTAGGGCTTTTAATCAAGACCACTTAATGAGCATTGAGACTGATGGTGAGATGGGCTTTACTTTTTTAAACACATTTTGGGTGATGTAAATGACACTGGCATTACGGTGATGCCCTTTGCGCGTAAACCACATTTTAATTTTTTCTTCGTCTTCTTCTAACATGTCGTCGAAGATGACCAGATGAGATGGCGGCCAGTATAAATAGTATGAAAGAACCCGGAAAAAAACTGGAAAGTGCCACCCACCCACGAGAAGCTACTGGTAAACTTTCTCCCATAAACACATTGGCCGAATCCGAGACTCGATCCCACGCAAACAGAGGTGAGATGGCAGTGATCCGCAACGGTGAGCTCTTTATAAAACTTGGCCACTCGGGGTCCCCTTGATAGTGACAGTGCGGAGACCATAGAGCAGATTCCGGGTTAGCCGAGTCTTTCTGCTCCCACTGGTGAAGTGACACACTGAAGCACTTGACTTTATCCCCTTCGCCCAAGTAGATTAATCCCACTCAGGCTAGTTCTTCGTGGGTAGGTCCTCCCAGATGTTTAGGACATTTTCCTTTGAACGTTAGAAAACGACTTTGAAAGTCGCAGTATTGAGACAAACGCACAGGGAACGAATATTCTTCTTTCGCAGGTTCATTTCGATGAGAGCACAGTGAAACCCTCAGTAGTTTGCTCAGGCATGGATGACATCCGTAGGGTGGTAGCCGTATGGTTTCACGTGGAGGATGACATTGATAATGAAAACCAGTAAAGAGTGCACGATAACGAGTGGCATCGCTTTCGCATCCGTCAGGTTTGACACGCACGGCATCACTTTCCATGGCAGGTGATGTAGTAGTAGTCATAGCGAAGTTCCCATGATGTGGTACTGAATCGCTGAGGTCACAGCGTACGGCATCCCTGCAATCGCAAGGCGCAGCATCGCACTCTAGTTAAATATCAACGAACTTGAATTGTGTCTGTTTGAAATAATTCATCTTTCTAGCTTGGTGTTGGTAGTTACAATGGATTATCGGTCTTTGACGTTTTCCCTTTTATTATGCTGACCAATATCGACATGTCCGTAAGGTAAAGTGAAATGGGTTGGAAGCCGCACTCGCTTGTGGTACACGATTTGATACTGTTTTTCCAAAGGTCAACTGACGATTTGGTGTGTGGGTAAACGTACAATCATGTGCGGTTTGTAGGTGGTCACTTTAAAATCTTGATCCTCTCCAGACGAAAAGGTTTCTTTCAATACCCCAAAGTTCACCACTTGACTGGTGCGATAAATGAGAATCAATACTTTCACTTTACACTCGGTGTACACTTCTCCTTGTGGGTCACGGTATTCGTAGTCGTATTTTTTGGGACCACCACTAGCAAAACTGAGAATCTTGTCGTTGCCGTGCTCGTCCGTCCAGGCTCCTAAACGGTCTCCTTCGATGTCAGGGTGCCGGTGATCCAGGTGATCGATATAGATGCAACTGTGCGTGTCAAAGTACAGGACACCATCTCTTAACAGTTTTGAAAGCTTCGTACAATTTTAAACGAGCATGGGCTGTCACGTAGGCCGCAATGATGACATTTTCAAATTCGTCAGCCTGTACAAAGTCCAGTTCTTCTTCGTAACTGACCAGGATCAAGTATTCACGATGGACGTCCACGTATTTCGTGTATTTGGTTTTGTCGTGAATCATCTGGAAGTAATGGAAAGGTCAATACTCCGTCTTCGGTAAACACGGTCGTTGTACCAGTTTTCCCCACAAGCAATTCAACATCACTTTGGCAAACGATTGTCGACCTTCGTTTATCTCGATGTGATCTAAAGTGATGCCTTCCTGCTCAAGGTATTTCTCTTTGAATTTCTCTTGGTCTTCGGGAGCGTGGCACCAGGAAGGATAGCCACTGGCTTCTTGTGTCAGTTTCAAAAAGACATCCACGTAGAATGGGAAAATGCCTTTCTGAGTCTGGTCACCCTTGTGGTATTGTTCTGTCTTGAGAAAGTGGTAAATTTCGTACACTTTTACCAACTGGTATCCCAGGTCCAGAGCTTTAAACATTTCCAAGCTGACCCACATTCCTGTCAAGGCGCGTTCTGTTTTTCCCTGGCAAGAGTGAGGTACAACAGGATGGTACAAGTCCGTGGGAGGCAAGACTTTACATTTAATCAATCCTTCGTATTGTCGAATGTTGTCCAGGTCGATGTGTTCCGTGAGCAATTTTAGGTGCCCTGCGAGAAAGTGACGATATTTGCACACGTAAGGATACAGCGAACACACGTCTAGGTACAGTATTTGATTTCTTCTCCTTTCTCCTTGTCGTCGTGGTAAAGCAAACAGGTGGCATTCGCCCGTCCTCCATACAAACTGTCCCACGGGTTCAGAGGGTCCACCAACTTGTAACTTTCCATGATGCGTTTCAACTCGGTATCGGTTTTCAAACGGTGTTCGTACTGGTGTTCCCACATTTCCACCACTTGGTGTCCTTGCTGTTTTAACTTTTAGCGTCGCGGACAGGTGTCCTCGTACAAGTCTTCCATGGTACGTTGTAAAAATTCCTTTTTAGTGTCACGTTGAGGGTAACAGATTGGACATCCGTGAAAAAAGCAACCGTTAAACTCGTACACGATCTTAGGGTTTTCTAAGTCCCAGCCATCCACCGAATACGCTCCAATGGTCTTTTCACCTCCTCTGTTTCGGGCGTGCTGGATCCATTTGTCTTCCTTGTGGCACAAGAAATGTAGCCAACGTAGAGCTTTGACCGAGTATTGACGTTTGACAAAATTGGTCGTTTGAGGGCGTCTAAAAGCCAATGTTTTCTCGGGCATGAATTGTTTACGGTACAGTAAGGAACACACTTTGGCTATTGTGCAGGCGTTTTTCAAAGGATCGATCCCTCCATGCTCCATGAACAATTCTCGAAATTTTCCACAGCATCGCCGTAAAATGTCCACGTCGGATCGACAATACTTTAATATTTCTTCCTGAATGTCGAAGGGGTCCGAAGCGTGAGTTTGGTACCAATCGTAGAAAGCTTCTCGTTGTTCGATGCGCATGTTGTAGTGGTTGTAGTAGTGAGCATCAGGCAAATGGGGTAGAACGGCGCTATTGAAAAAGTGCGGAACATAACCTTTGGCCGTTTCTGTCATTCCACATGTTTTAGGCATTCGACTGAAAGGCATGGCTAAGGAACTCGTCGAATCTTTAAACTGCACTTGTCCTACTTGCATGGAAATAAGCTTG
This sequence comes from Megalonaias nervosa, assembly GCA_016617855.1. Classification (NCBI taxonomy): domain Eukaryota; kingdom Metazoa; phylum Mollusca; class Bivalvia; order Unionida; family Unionidae; genus Megalonaias; species Megalonaias nervosa. Next base: position 23,716 of record JAECUM010094686.1, on the reverse strand, counting down.
TTTCCGTTCAAAGTGTCTTTAGGACGTTCGGTGCTTTGTTCCGTATAGTATTTGCAAAGAAACTGTCCATTGTATCCCGAGAAATTGTGAACCATCACCGTGACATAACGATAGCAATCTCCGTAACGTTTGATGTCATCTTGACTCCATGTTTAGTAGATAGGGTCTAAGATCCATTTGGCAAAATCGGTCAGCGTCTTAGGTTTTTCTCACGTCCTCCAGGAATCTTCCTACAGTGAGGGCAATGGCAAAAGATAGGTTCTTGGATGCCTTTCTTCTGATCATCTTCCTCTTGATGTTTGGAATGGTATTTTTGAATGTAGCATTCGTGTTCAAAGTCCACGATTTGGTGACAAATGTGACATCGTTTCTTTCCTGGACAAATGTGTGACTTGGCATCATTGTTTCGTATAACATGTCCAAAAGTAAGATACAATCTCAGAAGTTGACAAGCACTTTTCTGCTGTGAACGTTGCGTCTTCAGATGTTGTTAGTAACAGGTTGGACTCACAAAAGTTCGTTGACAAGCTGGCCAATGCATTTGTTTTTGTCCTTCGCCAAGACAGGTTTAGAGGTCAAACATCCCTCACATCTCCATCCACAATGCTTGTGTTACTCTCGATTGTTATACCCATAGTCACATTTCTCACAGTAATAACTGTATCCCAGGAATGTGGTGATACTGGTAATGGTATCAAAACGTTGATCGTGATGATAGATGTGAATGTATTTTCCGTCTTTGAAAGTTTTGCCTAGAAACAACAGTGGTCCACGCACTTCTTGAGGGTGCACTTTCAACGTGTAGAATGGAGCCAAGACTTTTCGCACTTTTGCATTTCAGGAATGCCACAAGTGGTGTCTTTGTAAAGGCCTGCTCGCTGTAACAGGAGTTCTGCTTCATTTCGTTGTTTGGCTCGGTCCGATCGTTGAATAGTTTTCCAGGCTCTTTTCCATTCTGCCGTGTCGTTCTTGTCGCTTGCGTACGTCTCACCATAACACATCTTGTCTTGAGTGTTGTTAATTTGGACAAGACTCTTTTTAGTGCTACGAGGGTCATCCACCAATAACACCTTTTTGCGCCCACTCCCTTTTGCAAGAGAAACGTGGGTCATGTACAGTGTCACGTTTCCATCGGTGAGATGAAATTGGTCATCGGATTGTTGTACGTGTTGAATGTTGTCAATGACTTTGGAAGATATCAATTCCGCAGGGCTGCTAAACTCGATCCAAACAGGCGATTTCAGACTGTTGTGATAAATGGAAAGTCTCAACCGATCGTTTTCTTTGGTTTGACGCGCACGTGTGTGTGTGTGTGTGTGTGTGTGTGTGTGTGTGTGTGTGTGTGTGTGTGTGTGTGTGTGTGTGTGCGCGTGTGTGTGTGTGTATTTTTGTTTGTGTGCGTGCGCGCACGTGTGTGTTTTTTGTGTGCGTGCGCATAGGTGTGTTTGTGTGTTTGTGTGTATATTTTTGTTTGTGTGGGTGCGAGTAAGTGTGTTTTCTGTGCGTGCGCGTATGTGTGTGTATTTTTGTTTGTGTGCGTGCGCGTATGTGTGTGTCTTTTTTTCCTTAACAAACCCCTTGTCCCTACACTCATGAGTGTTTGTTTTGTGTGAATATGGAGTAGTATGACTATAAACACTAACTCCTTTGCTGGCTGCCTGAAGAGAGTCGTAATCTACGGTTCAGAGATCAGACCAAGTTTGAAGAAGAGAAGAAAACTTGTGAGATGCCCTCTATGTTAACTGAATGGTGTTAACAAAAAAAACCGAAGGCCCTTTTCAGGGCCCCTCACCTGTCTAGAAGAGATGCCTATTCTCTCTTTGTCATATTGATGTAATTGTTTGTTTGTATATGTCTATATATGTACATGTTAAATTCCCATTGTTCCTAGACAGTCCCAATCCATTGTTGTTAAGTTCAATTTCCCTTGTCCCTAGACAGTCCCACCTCTGTTAATATACATTTTGTCTCTATCATCATCATCATCATCATCGTCATCATCGTCATCAGTCCCGTAGTCTGGTAGACCGTTGGGGCACCACACAAGACCGAACAATCAGTTTCCTCCATTCCTCTCGATTTTCCGTCTTTCTCACTGAGTCGCTCAATGTCAAGCCTGTCCACTCTCGAATGTTGTCTTACCACCTCTTTCTCTGCCTGCCTCTCTTTCTTCTTCAGTGTACAGTGCCTTGCAGGATTGTCTTGGCAAGTCCTGATGATCGTGAGACATGCCCATACCACTGCAGTTTACGTTTTTTCACTATGCTCAGGAGGTCTTCGTGAGGCCCAATGGCTTGTCTGATCCTTTGCCGTATTTCTTCATTGGTGACATGGTCTTTGTATGAGACGCCGAGGATCTTTCTGAAGCATTTCATCTCTGTGGCTTGTATCCTTTTCTCTAAGTCAGCTGTTATGGTCCATGATTCACACGCGTAGAGAAATATGGAGATAACCAGTGAGTGCATCATTCTGACCTTTGAACTGAGTGCGATGTTCTTGTCGTTCCAGATGGGCTTCAGTTTTGTCAGCGCTGCTGTTATCTGCGCAATCCTGGAGAGCACTTCAGACTTTGAACCTTCATCTGTTACAATTCTCCCCCAAATACTTGAAGCTGTGGACTGTGTCTAGCTTCGTACCTTGGACCATGATGTCAGTACTGATGCTCTTGGTGTTGTTTGTCATCAGTTTGGTCTTCTCTGCACTGATTTCCATGCCGTAGGCTTTGGAGGTTTTGTCGAGGCTCTCTACTAAGCTGACTATTTCTTGTTCATTTCCTGCTAGTCCATCAATGTCGTCGGCAAAACTTAAGTCGGTGACTGTTCTGCCTCCGATGCTGACTGTCCCTTCATGCTTTTCAAGCGCGTCAGCCATGATTCTCTCCAGAAAGATGTTGAATAGTGTGGGAAAGAGCAGACAGCCTTGTCTGACTCCGACTGTCGTTCTGAACCAGTCCCCTATGCTGCCGTTGAAGTATACTGCACTGGTGGCCTTGTCATACAGGTGCTCTATTACTGTGATGAGGTTGGCATTGATGTTGTACAGTCTCATGGTCGCCCACAAGGCTGCATGCCATACCCTGTCAAATGCCTTCTTGAAATCCACGAAGACGTGGTACAGATCTTGCTGGTGTTGGAGGTACTTCTCACACAATATCCTGAGGTTGAAGATCTGCTCTGTTGTGCTGTGCCCTGCTCTGAAACCTGCCTGCTCCTCGGCAATGATCTTTTCAGAATGTGGCTTTAGTCTGTTTAGCAGTATCCTCAACATGACTTTACTTGGATGGCTTATAAGACTAATTGTACGGTGGTTTTGACACTAATGTAAATTGCCTTTCTTGGGGAGGGTGATGATCAGTGATTGTGTCCACGGCGATGACCATTCTCCTGTTAGCCAGATTTTGTTGCATATGTTTGTGAGGGCGCTAATTATTGCTTCTCCCTCTGCTTGGACCAGTTCTGCTGGGATGTTGTCCACTCCTGCCGACTTCCTCTTTTTCAACAATCTCACTGCTGCATCTACTTCATCCCGTAGTATAGGGTGGTTGTCGTTGTTAGTTGCTGGAAGGACGTTTAGTACCTCTGGATCTATTATGGGTTGTTGGTTGTAAAGTTCTGCGCAGTGCTCTGTCCATCTTTTCAGAATGTCTTTTTCTTCTGTGAGGCAGTTTCCGGTTTTGTCCTGTAAGGAGGTAACTCGCCGTTGTTTTGTGCTTTTTAGATATTTGACCAGCTGGTACGCTTTCTTGCTGTTGTTCCTTTTCAAGTTTCCCTCAATGTCTTTGGACTGTTCGTCCACCCAGTTCTCTTTTGTTTTTTCAAGCTTTTCTTGACTTCCCGGTTGACTGCCTTATACTGCTCTGCCCCTTCTGTATCATTCTTCTTCAGCTCCCTCCTCTTGTCACACAGGTTCAGGACCTCAGCTGTGACCCAGGGCTTCTTGACTGGGCGATGTCTACCACGGATCTCGCTGGCTGTTTCGGTCGTTGCTGTATTAAAGGTGGTGATCAGCGTGTCCATGTCTGTATCGTCAGCGTCGAGGATGGTGAGCGGTGCAAATTTCCCACCAATCTTTGCTTGGAAGGCTTCTGCTGCTTCGGGATCCCTTCAGTTACTCGAGATCGAACTTTATTCTTGCTTGGTTATCTTTCTTGACCTTCTTAAGATGTAGCCTGAAGGTCATCATCGCCAGATCATGGTCACTTCCAATGTCCTCTCCGGGAAAGCTGTCTCTATAGTGCTGGAATATTCCGGGATATGTTTAGTCTCCGTTAAATTCTGAGACAATTTCTTAATTTTAGCGTGACTTTTAGTCACATCCATTTTGGCTTTGATCTTTTCCTTTATTACAGCTATTTATAGCATCATTACAATTATGCAAATTTATGAACACCGCCAACATAATTTTAGGTCTATGCAATGCTTTATAAGTAAATCTCGGGTTGATATTTGTAGATGTCTGTCTCTGTTTCTGTTCTATTTGTCCCTACCTAGCTTAGCGCGTATTCAGGTCAGCCCCTTACAACACTGTTTCGCCCGATTGAGGTGAGCCACTTGCAACATTGTTGCCTTTGTTTCCCCAGTGTCCAGTACTGTGATTTCGTATTTCGGAAACACTTCAGTAGCTTCCATACATGTACCTTGTTCACTTTGAGCTAATAAAGCACCTCTAATATTTGGCAATTGAATAGAAAATTTTTTGTTCGTTACCCCACGTCGACCAGATTGGCAGACGAAAATACTACGAGTCTAACAAAGTAGTTCGTAGCACTGGATCCCTTTACATTGCTTTTAGATGAATTGCTAAGAAGAATTTATTATAAATTTTGCTTCTGATTTAAGAAAGTAACTTTCTACATCAAAAAGTGTTAATGTGAGCTTTTGTAAAACTTAAAATTCGTATGCACATTAGTACACTTCCGTTTTCAAAATTTTCATTTTCGGAGGCAAGCTGTTCTTCCATGTAGTCCGCAATACCGTAATTATGAAATGGATATGATCAGTTTTTAAAACACCGAATTTTGATACCTTGCTTTCCATATGGCATACCACCTTAGTGTTCATTACATGCGATGCGATTAAGATCATTTATTCTGGGCCGAGATGTTCTCAAATTTATTTTACTATTACCAACTCAGGAGAAAACTTTCTTGCAATGGACCTGTTTAAACAACTCCACAAAGGCATCGACCTATTTTGAAATTGTGGATTGCGTTCTTTGCCGTGTGACAAAGTTCTCCGACATTTTCCAATTATTTCCCCTTCTTGATGTTATATCACTCAATGTAAGTATTTCAAAGATGGAAGTTTGTAGAAAGCGTCGAAGAGTTCGGATTTTAACAGATACAGTCGATTGTAACTTCCTCGACTTTTTCAAATGCCAGTCGAATAATTCTACCCTCTGAAAGAGACACGGAGATATTCGTAGTGATATTTCACAAGTAAGTTTTCGGTGGACGAACATCCGGCTAGATGTCAGGAGAATAGATCCTTATAAAGTGATAGAAATTGAAAGAACGCTCGAGAACGTTTGAGCCATCAATAAAATATCTGCACTTTTGCTTTATGATGTTATTTCTGCAACATTTTAATGAAAGCATTGAAGAAATCGTTCGGTTTAAGTAGCGTCCAACCTTTTTCTTACGCTGCTATTAGTGATGATACGTCATCGAGTCGCTGTGACGTCAACAAAGATATTATGACATCAAAGAACTTTGGGTTTGGAGGCAGGTCAAAATGACCATTATTGATATCCGACGTTTGTTTTGTTTCATTCTTGCTTTATTATTTTTTCTCCTTTTTTTTTTTTTTTTTTTTTTTTTTTTTTTTTTTTTTTTTTTTTTTTTTTTTTTTTCTTGTTTCTGTTTTTGTTTTTGTTTCTCTAGCAAGCAGCAGAATTTGCTGAGAACGATTCTATTGCCAATATAATGGGACTTCGTGTTTGTCTTTGTTAGAACTTAGTATGTTGCATTACTAAAAGAGAATCGGCGATTCCGTCATCACATAGCAGATAAACTAAACATTACAGATAAACATGAGAAAACTGTAGCAAAGTTGTGCGTTACTAGCTCTTTGTACTATCAAAAGGCAAAGAACATCATTAGAAAAAGCTCTTCATTGACTAATATTCATAATGCTATTATATACGGATCGATACGTTGTGAGATACATCCAAGATAATGCGAGAGCTGGGGAGATTGTTAAACTAAACGGCCAGACAACAGAAACGAACAAGCTTGATCACGGAAAAATAAAATAGAGTGCAGTTATGGCAAAACATGCAAAAACAAGAAAGGGCTTAAAATTCACCGTACCAAGACGTATCTTAGAAATCTTAGATATCACCTACATGAAAGGCTAGATATCACCTACATGAAAGGCTAGATATCACCTACATGAAAGGCTAGATATCACCTACATGAAAGGCTAGATATCACTTACATGAAAGGCTAGATGTCACATACATGAAAGGCTAGATATCACTTACATGAAAGGCTAAATATCACCTACATGAAAGGCTAGATATCACTTACATGAAAGGCTAGATATCACCTACATGAAAAGCTAGATATCACTTACATGAAAGGCTAGATATCACCTACATGAAAGGCTAGATATCACTTACATGAAAGGCTAGATATCACCTACATGAAAAGCTAGATATCACTTACATGAAAGGCTAGATATCACCTACATGAGAGGCTAGATATCACTTACATGAAAGGCTAGATATCACCTGCATGAAAGGCTAGATATCACCTACATGAAAGGCTAGATATCACTTACATGAAAGGCTAGATATCACCTACATGAGAGGCTAGATATCACTTACATGAAAGGCTAGATATCACCTACATGAGAGGCTAGATATCACTTACATGAAAGGCTAGATATCACTTACATGAAAGGCTAGATATCACCTACATGAAAGGCTAGATATCACTTACATGAAAGGCTAGATATCACCTACATGAAAGGCTAGATATCACTTACATGAAAGGCTAGATATCACCTGCATGAAAGGCTAGATATCACTTACATGAAAAGCTAGACCGTTCTTAATTTTTATAACTTCCGTGACAACTTGCGCTCCTGCTTATAGTGTGAACTTTTGTAATGGGATCATGTTGTGTACGAGTTATTGAGGGAATTGTGTACTATGGTGTATTACTGTGTACAACCTAAATAGTATTATTTTACTTATCGCAAACAGATTACTTTGTAAATCTCTCAAGGAAAGCTAAACATGTGGTTTCATTCGAATCAAAAGAAAAACGTATTTTGTGATAAAGTTTATTAACTCAAGAATTGTTGAATGGCTGGGAAGAAATCCAGATTGATATTTACATATCAGATCATTTTCATGCAAAAATTATTATACATGCCTGAATATTATACTTTGAAAAGTCTTTATTACACATAAAAGAAAATGGTCTATAAGTAGACGATATCGTTTTGTCTCCTTTCTTATAAATTGGCATGACATGAGTTAGCTTTCACTGTGAGGGCAACATAATGGTTTATTGATTAATTTTTGCAAGGGCACGCATATTTCTTCAACTATGTTTTTAACAGCTTATGGTTAAGCTCACTCTGTCCAGCGGCTTTGTTATATATATATATATATATATATATATATATATATATATATATATATATATATATAAACTTGCATAAATCATGTGGCAACTGGGAATGGGGTTCTTAACTGTGAATCATGGTTCCACGTGCCAGTAATAACAGTCCCTATACGCCTTTCCTACCGTCATATTATCATTTTAGGCTCGAATGATTAAAAATAACTGTTCCAGCTTCAGATATATAAAATAAAAAAAAGAAACAAAGAAACACATACAATTTCTTAAAAATATTATTTCGAGGCATACATTTCCAAAAGTAACACGCAGGCATGATTCAGCAATTTAAAACACACTGAGAATATTGACATCCTGTCACAAGCCAAACTTTGCCTCCAGAAAGGATATACAATTGCCTGAGACTCGCCCCCCCCCCCCGCCAACTAATGTAATTATTTGTATGCGTCTAACGCTATAAAAATTATTCTTGTATGCAGATGAAAATCTCCAATGTTTTTCTGATCATTTTGACTTCTAAACACGCCGAAAACCTCACCATACCATTTCTTTTAGAAAGACCGCAATAATTTGGAATTCCATAGTGTTGAGCACTGCTTCCCAAGAAAATGCTTATTACAAATTGTCACCCAAAATACACACGGAATTCAATATGGCCAATATAGTTATGGTTGCATTATTCCACCTGCATTTACAACTTGTCAAATATAGGATTTGATCCGGAAATAGTCTGTACATTTTGCCGAAACGACTCTTCCGCTGTCCGTTACTCAAGAGTCGCGAGATATACCGGTAATTGTCTAAAATGAACAGCGATGTGCGCCGATGACAATGATTACACGCAATTTCACTTTAAAAGAAACAGGCGAAGTCAGGCCTTAAACCGTCAGTCAGTACCAGTACAGGTTTGGGGCTGCTTTATCAGCCTATGATTGTTTGCATGGTGTCCACAGTGAAAACTATACTTAGCTCCCTTGCCTGAAGTGAAATTCCACATTCAACATGGACGATTCTTTTATCTGGGTTTGTATGTGTAACATTTACATCAGTGACAGAGAACCAGTTTTAAGTCAGTTCACTGCCCTGTTCTGCGGTTTCGTCAAATAAAATCAGTATTTTTTACTATGTGATAAACGAAGAATTTTACCATTGAGATCACTCCAAATAAAATTTATGAAATTTTGTCGCTACAGCTCGTAAAAGAGAGAAATTATTCTATTTTTGTTTCATAAATTTCGTTCGAAATTAGCACTGATGTAAGACCATCTATATTTCGTATATCTTTTCTAGCAAGAGAGGTCTGAATATGAAGATGGACTCTGGATTCTCCATAGAGCCACGCACACACAACCAGGGCCCATGGACCTTGCATTCGAAAGAGTCGCCTCCCTGTAAGAAATCGCTCCGACGACTAATCAGAGTGGGTCAATATATTAACCCTGTACGAAACAGATGTTGGTTGCGTCACAGGAAGATGTTTACAGGCATTCGATTTTTAGCCACAAAAACACGCTATTTGAACTTCATACTCTTTCAGGATATGTCGATGTCTTAAGAATGTTTTCACCCCTAGGTCATCCAAGCTTCAGTTCGTCGCCTCTTCGGATTAGTACATTGGAACTTTGACTGGATCTTACTGTTTTTCACTATAATGCATTGAAATCGCAACTAAATTAACGGCAAATGAACCAGGCTAAATTTGGTGCTCAGACGTATTACATTGTTTCATATTTACTTTTTTACGACATTGTGATGTATTTTATATTACGACATCTACTCTTGTGTTACCTTATAATGTCGTAGGCCTTCTGTTCGATCATCGCTAGCAGAGAATCCTAGTTTTACTTTCGACATATTATGCTAAATCTTTACATTTTACACCAAAGTCACATAAGAGAAACGATTACAATAAATAGTCTTAATTGTAATCCATGCTGGTATCCATGATAACGATGAGGGTTAATTATTTTTCTTCTATTAATAATAGCATTGCTTGGTATAATTGCATGCCTGGCAAACTCTATTCGGACTCACCACGTCCAGATGCAATACGCACAGGTACTTCTAACCAATTACCCTTATTTTACTGGTACAACTGTCATACAATCATAGAAAATATCTTCTGAGGGAATATTTAAATGTTTGGATTTTGTGCGTTTTGTGGGTCTAGCACCATTTTCATTTAAAAAGACACCGATTACGTCCGTACCTTTTACCTCAAACGATCGTCATTGTACAACAACTCTTATATGGACAAGTGCGTCCTTGTCTCAGTTAATGTTGGTGTAAAATATTACTTGGTAAACGTAGCCGGGGTGAATACAGCGGTGAATTCCACTTCGCCATTATGAAAACAATCCCGGAGTGTTTTGCACCTGGTGTTGCAGCCAACGCGTGAGCGTTTTCCCGCGCACGTGCGACAACTTCATTTTGGCCTCGAGTTCGTAGTGGTAGATCCTGATGGTTCCAACTATCAATTTCTCTTTAATGCTTAATTAGATTATATTTTAGTGTATACGAGGGTCTGTTAACACCACTTACGCAGATATTCGTCAACAAACAGGACAAAATCATCATCAATATTAGCGTCACCTGTCAATGGGTCTAACATACCGTCGGTAAATTCTGCAACCTCATCACCACGGTTAGAATAAGTTACTTCTATGTAATAATAAATCTAATCTTAAACACAAACGCGAAAGACGTCTAAGTAACCTGCCCGATAGATGTGAACGAAATTTCATCTTTATCTGCCATTGATATTGATGCTGTATACGTGAAAGATTTTGGAAGACCGGTGTCAGGTCCGTTACGTATCATCACTCATTCACCGGTCTGATTATTTATCAATGCCGCTAATTGACTCCATCCTCTATCATAACCGGATATAACAAATAAATACGATCCAAACACGCGCGCCATTAATATATTAGATTTACATTTATGAAAACCATTTAAATTATCAAAAACAATTCGACCAGTTACTGTTTTAAATTCAATTGTTTCCTCTTCTTTACTTCGCAGCAGTTGTAAGACTGTTGTAAATTAACTTACTACTCGTGGTGGTGTGTGGGCACATTTTTTATCTGTTCATCCACGTTTTGCTTCATTCCATCACTTTGTATCAACGTACTCTTTGATATAAGCAACCTACACGCCGCTCTCCCTGATTCCACCATTTTCAGTGATTTCAGCCAGGTTCTTTGCTACAGCGCCTTTTAGCCTGACAACAATATCTTGACTGTCCACATTAGACGTTTTAAGTTTACCAGTTTGATCTTCAAAAATTCACAAGCTCACTTGGATCAACAACAACAATAATAACATGACTAGTAATCTCGGTCAAATCCGCTTTTGTGGCAAACTTGTTCAAATCCGCATCAGCACCGTGTCGGGCTGAGTAACATTCGTAAATATTAATAGATATTTTATATAATATAAACGTACTTCAGTGTGAAATCAGTGAATGCTTGCGGAGTTGGGCTTGATGAAGACGTACTTAACGCCAGTGCATGCAACGTTTCAACAGCAAGATGACCGTATATTGATCCATCCAACCGAGTTTATAATGGTATAGTTGAATAAAACAGCGGTAGACAACCCTGTCGTCCAGGTCTAGCACCCGTTCCTGGTAACTGAAAGCATTTTCCTTTTTATAGACCTAACAGGTACGTCTCCCACTACCTTTCTCAGCTCCATCCCGGATGCTATTCCGACAGCCTCTAACGCTGCCGCTTTTGCAAACTCTGCAGCCACTGCTCCTGCTAGCAACGCTGCAATAGCTGCCAAGAATGGAAATATTCTACCGGTCTTTAGCATTTGTGTCACCTCTGATTAGGATAATTTTAGCACCTCTGAGGTGTTATTGTGTTTTGGCCGCATTAATATGATTGAGTTGTGTTTCTTTAAAATTAATTTTGTTGGAAAACGTTTTGGTGTGACTTCACAATTTTTTTATAGGGTTTTTATAGTTTTCCCAGCTGATTTTCACTAAGGCCGTCCTTCACATCGTGATAGGATATTATTATTTAAAGACGTAACTGGTTCGTTTATAAATTTTTCCACAGGCGCTTCAAGGACCCTCATTCGACCACTCGCACCCTCCAAAAACAAAGTCTTCTCAGAAGGTATCACTCCAAAACATCTATAATTAACACTATCCTCACCTTCCTGTGCATGAAAATACGTGTCAACAAGAGATTGCCTGGACAACTCCAGGTGTTCCAATGAAAAGTAGTAAATACGGTACAACGTAATAAAGTCATCTTGGGAAATATGCAAACCAGTGTCAACGTTTTGATGCCGGTCCGTATACAATCACAAATTGTGATATGCCTGTCTTATTTGATTGGTTTCAAAGCTAAGCAAAATTTCTTCGGAAGGTTCCTAATGACCGTTTAATCGCAGAAAAATTTCATTCACTTCTAAGTTGTCAAATATAATCTTACTCTGCGCTTGGTCATTGTCTCGATTTGTAAGTTTAAACACCACGGACACATATTTTAGTGAAGTAAGACCATACTGGATACCTATTTGCTATGTAAACGGTCCTGTTATAGCACTTGGTGGGTGCGCATCGGTGGTATGCGTAAGAAACTAGAGCGTTGACACTGTTTCCTAGTACATAAACCACAACAAACGGGATTCTGTATAAAATGGAAGGAATAACACAGGCATCCTCAATGTTAATGTTTCTAATCCAACTCTACCATTAGCAGTAGCTGTACCACGCCAAATTGCATCATGGGAGTTGTTCTTCCGACTTAATGTGACTGTAAATTTGGCCCAAACAATTACTCTCTACAAAACCCAAATATGTAACTGAGGGGAATTGTACACGAACATTCACAAAATTGTTCTTGGCGCTGTGCAAATCCATTGTTAAAAGTGCCGTAAGGGCCTATAACTACAGCTTGTACATCTGCATTAGCGTTGTCTGCATGATTTTGAGGTCGACTAGTTGTAACTCTTGAGAATCCGCATTATCAGATGCATCCTTGATAAACATCGTGGTTGGACCAGCTGTTGCTTTATAATCATCAATGTGTCTGGCAAGTCAAAACATCGTAGTGGCAACATCAAAGTTGTCAGGAATGGATTGCATTTGCAATCACCGCATCTGACAATCGTTGTTGATTGGCTTCATTGATGATTTTTACCAACCGCAGCAGGCATTGTTTTTGTCAATGGTAGAGTTCAACTGGTGGTGCAAACCCAAACGGTATATAACCCTGAACAACTACGCCTGTGGTTTCAGACCTGCTTTCATAACTATTACTGATGGCATTACATGTTAAACTGATCTGCGTCGTTAAGGTTATTCTGACCATATCAGGCGCGATATGATACCAGTCCCTTTAGGCCCTGCACACAAATGTTGATTATTTTTGGGAATATCTTTAGGTTAACAAAGAACTGTTCTCAAAGACGACTGTCCAGTGTTAATCAAATGTTGCGAATATTCACGCTTTCCATTAATTTTCATCTTCTTCATCTAGTCGACTATTAATTGCATTAAGAGTGTTTCGAAAACTAAACCACCGATTACCGGTAGCTTGTTTCTATCCAGTAAACTTCCTAACTACCAATTAAAACCATTCAGTGTCCATTTGTTTATCGTGTGTCTTTGATGGTAATTGTATCAGGTAATCTTTCCAGTTGTCGGGTGTGTATAGAGTTAAATGCGGAGACGTTTTGAAGATCTCCTCACGACCTACTTCGCTAAAGTATTGGACCGGTGCTTGCATCTGCAACTTGCATTCAGATTTGGCAAATTTGGATTCCCTGTCAATTGCCTTTCTAACATTTTCATCAAGTGTACTAATGTCTTTTGTGAAATCATAATCACCGCTGGCAAGAATACCAAATGATTTTCAGTATCTGCTATTTTTTATATTCTTGATGCAGTCAGCTATTTTACGAATTACACCTGGTCCTTCTTCTGCTGCTGTTAGCCTTGCCGATTGTTCCACTGTTGCATGTGTGGCCTTTTTAATATCCCCAGCACGTTCCCCAGTTTCTTTTCTTGGTTTAATCAGCGGAACAAATGTTTGCTCAAAGCCCGTTGTTATGTCTTCTTGTTCAGTTTGTCGCGATTGTAACATGTCTTTGACACTTTTGCGGCCTTCAATAACATTAGCAATCAATTCCTGGTGTTCACGAGGGGTTTCTCGGCATCGCTTCTCATACTCTTCTATGACATCACTGACGGACATTTTATATGATTGTTTCGATTCTTATATTGTTTTATCCAAACTCGCACGATATATTCCCCCATTGGAACTGGAAGTTTAGGTCAAGTCAATAGTAAGAAACCTATGTGGGTCCTTGGTGACCCGCGTAAACATGTCACGAAACTCACCCCACGAATAGGTAGCGGCACACCAAGCCCAATAAATATTTGCAAGACCATGCGCGCCAATGCCACGAAATGTCATCAACATGCTACAGTTTTCACGGATCACTTGAGGCCGTTTGATTATCACTGAGTTTAATAGATCCCGTCTGTGTTTTACTTCGATCTGGTGAAAATATTTGCGCGGGATTGTTTTAGATGCTCGAGAATTACATCGTCCTTTGTTACAAGATTATTTTCACTTGAATCCAAATCGTCAATGGTGTGTGCTTCTTCGATGGTGATAAAAAAGGCGTATTGCTTCTCGTGTGCGATTTGTCACTTAACGCTTATTGAAAATCATTTAAAACATCATAACATCATCATCCGACGGCACAATGAAATACAACTGACCCAATGTTAGTCATCGTAAAATCACATTCTACAACGGTTGAGTTTTTCCTGATGCAGCAGGGCCTATGATCAATGCACGAACTGATTTTAGAAATACAGCACCATACTTAGATGGTTTATATCTTGCTTGCGCGGAAAAGTCGGAGAAATCTTAAATTCTTCTTAAATCGGAGCATTTCAAATCTCAGTTTTCTTTCTCGTGATGCCATTGAATAATGCAATTGTTATATAATACAATCATATCTTCATATTGTGTGCTATGCCGCACAAAAATATATTGCAAATCCAACGCTTGTTCAAACACGCAATGGTAGAGCTTCAATCACTGGCACTTGTGTTCAATGTGAAGCAAACACGTTCACGTTTACTAAAAGAAGTCACCGGCGGTGATTTCACGGCTGCATTAACGAAATTACCTGGACACCATGGGAGTAAATATCCTGATGAAAAACATATACCTGGATACAATTACTGAGGCTTGGGAGATGGCTTGATATACGACTTGATTCTAACAACTAACCTAAGCCTGGTGAAGCACCAGTAAATGGTGTTGATGCTGCATGTTACCCATATGACGTTGATTCTTAGGCATCAAATGATATCCATGTAAGTCAACGTGCCGATGTGGATCTCATCCATGACATACATACGATTAATCCTACAATCGGAGAACAAATCGCAAGATGGATCATCAAAGGAGGTATGAAAGCCAAGATTATTTTGGGTGGTGGACAAGGTACTTTGAGCAAAGCCTCACAAAGGCAAAGGTCCAGTCATTAGAAGTAAATTATATTGATACAAACAAATAAACATGGATACAAAAAGCCAACATTATCAAACATTCTACAGTCCTCTTGGGTATTGGAAAGGTAAAGCCGCCGTGTAACATTTAGCAAGTGCGGCAATGGTCATTCATGGGGTTGCCTGATCATGGTTGGCCAAAGAAACAAATTTCACCTCCAGTACTAAAAGAAAAATTTCAGGTGGACCATTTGATGTTCATACGCCTAATGATGTTCATCAGGAGAATCTCTTATTTTTTCCATTGATCAACAAGGCTGTACGACAAAGTGGTTTCTGCACATACATGTATGCATTAACCATTGATGATTTTGCAAACAGATAAAAATTAGCTGAGCCGTTGACGTCAGAAGATTCAGCAAGTGTCGAGTGCAAGTTCGTGTTGGACATGTCAATATACATAGTGATTGTGGAACGATTTAATCGCACACTTACAGAATGGTTTTTCGATCATTAGTATGCGCGGGATTGTTAATGCGACCATGAAGTGATAGCACTCGGGGGTTATCCTCCAAGAGCGGTCTCACGAATTGGTAACACGACTTCCATTAGTAATAGCAACATTGAATAATGGAGTTACACATGCAATCAGATTAAGACTGCAACGGTTACTAAGGAAATGATTTCACAACCACTACCAGTGGAACCACTCAAAAACAATATTCGGTATCTGTATGCAGATGGAGTTTTATAAGATGGGCATCGTGTTTGAAGACATTCCACGTATATGTCAAGCAGGAGATCCTTTTGTGCAACCACGCGTGGGACATATTTAGCCTTTATTATTTTCTTGGAGCCACCAACCACAATCGAGTGCATTTGAGGTCGAAGTCCCACATATTCCTCAATTGGATTTTACCGAGCATTCGTGTTTGAATTTACCAACAACCTTTTTATTGGCGTTACTAAACAACGAATCTTTTTCGGATAATCATCTTCGTAGCCAAGGTTCCGATATGATAACCCTATCTACACCTTTGTGGATCGAACAGATATTTCAGTGCTTTGTACTAGCGACTTCAATCGGATATCATGTGTTGCCTCCTGTAGAATGTATTGCCAACTAACCGTTAGCATGTAACAGCGTTGTATTGTACATCGGCCGAAAATGGTGTAGGTAATTGACTTAAAAAGGATACTTTGTAAGCTTAGCATCGAAAGTATGACCATATACCAGAAAGAAGCCATTACATGTGTATTTGAGCGAAAGGTATTTGTACAAACACGGACCGGCAGCAGAAAATTGCTTATTTATCAGTCCAATCAAGTTGTGTGCCCCTCTTGTCTTAATCACGTAGGAACAGTGTTCGAATTTTTTAAACAGCTTAATTTTGATTCGATGCGGTGGCTAGCACAGACCTGAAGCACAGAAATATCTGCTCGATACACCAAGGTGTAGTTAGGGTTATCATATCGGAACCTTGGCTAGAGAAGATGTTGGATAATCGCTGTTATCAAATTCATTTGCAAGAGTGCATTATGCGATCATAATAAACGTCATCGGTGGTTATATACATCAGCAACGAGTTAATGTCGGTAGGAAATATCTTGACACGATCGGTAAAACGGTTTGATCTTTTTGTAATAAAACTTGCACATCAGCAGCTTCGACAAATCCAGCACGAAAGATCCAACATAGATTGGTTTTGTGAGCTTCAGTTACAAGTTTAACTGTGAACGGAAGCAAGTCCACCATCAAACATCTTTCGTGATTCGAAGGCTTAGTCCGCGATGAGTCTTCGAAGTTTGTCTTGTTCACTATCACGGACAATGTCTACTCGAATCCGTTTACTCAGATTCTCCATCGTTTTTTCGAACACAGCATTGTTCATGAGTTTACAGAAATCTTTCTCAAATTCATTGGCGGCCTTTTTTCTCATATCCAATACTCATGTGTGTATACGTGCTCATCCAAGCTTGTTGGTAAAATCCAAGCACTCGATGGATCCTGGTCACACACATTCCCAACGCAAATGAAACTTCTGATTTCGTAAGTGTAGCACATAGTTATGCGGGTCCTGAGACTTGGAACATGTTTAGTGCATTCAATATATGTACGTCCTGATTCATTCACGATTGCGTACTGATATGGGGACAGTCACCCACACAAAAATGACTCTGGCACTAATTGAAAATCTTTGTGTACATCATGCAGTGTTCAGGATATTCTAGATCAACTTCAAAGAAGTATTCTTAGTCACTGTTGTGTGTTGTACACGTGTATGTGTTTTTATATGTCAATACGTATCGGATAAATCCAATAAAATAACCCGACAGGTAATGATTGCATCATTGGCCACCATAAAGATTATTAGTATCAGGATACATGATGTAACTGTTTGGGTCAGCAGGGTCATACCCGTCTATATTTGGTTTGTTTGCGTGTGAATGTCAATGGCTTGCCATAGAAATCCCGCCACGAAGTGAGCGCTCGATAAACAGATGTTAGTCAATATTGGGTTGTCATTTCAACTCGATTTTGTTTGGGTTTTATGACAGCAACGCATGCCATGCCATTCCTGGTGTTGAAAAGTAATGTGAGGGATCGACCTTATACACTTGTATGGCGGTGTCACAATATTTTAAAGAATTCAGAAACTGTAACGAATCGATGAACTGTTCACCCAGCCGAAACGTCATGTAGTTTTCCGCATTGTATGGAATAACACTAATTGGTGATTTTGACGCCGTGGCTGCTGTTTGCATTATTAAATGGCCATCATACCCACACGGTTATGAAGCATCACAGGATTTTTTAATTTTATTTCGGTAAATTCGTAGTTGTAGATTAAATGAGCTGTGTGAAGCTCCTTTATACGCGCCAGTGACACGACAATGGTCATGTACTTTGGCATTAGTCCCTAAGGGACCATCTCAGATCTAGCAAATAGTGCCCTTATTAAACTTATTGATATCATCATTAGTCATAATCATATCAGCGGGTGAATAGAGTTTCTTGTCGAATCCATTTCGACGGAACTTCAAGCGATTCAAGAAAAACCTCAACTGGTTCCTGGCCACGATACAACATTGGCGGCTGCAGCATAACAAATGGGACTTGTTCATCAGTTTGAAAACATTTTACTTGTGTGCTTGCTTTATCGGTCAAGCAACCGGGCAAGATTCGTTACCCATACGTAATGAAACCAATCATATCATTCAGCAGCAACAAATCAATCTGGGCTTGTTCGCGCCATCCACGTGAGGATAGTGCAGGCGGAGAAAAGCCTTTACCCCAAGTAAACAAATTAAGAGTGATACCTGTATTAAGTGTTTCAGATTTGTTCAGTGTGGCCTTAGTAACCTGCACATGAAATTCTATATTACCAAAATTAAGTTCGCCCAGATTCTGCGTGTATTTTCGAGGCTGGTCTTTGTTGTTACCAGCTGGATATAGTACTGGCAAAATCGCCCATTCAAAACATCTGTTGGAAAACTTCTTTACGTTTTTCACTGACCGTGGCGGAACCCACTTTGATACTGGTATATAAATGGATCCACAAATCGCTTGATGTGGAGAGATGTATAGCTCGACTGGTATACATCAGCCAAGAGTCCATCCTGATTTTGAACTGGTGTATTTTTCCAATGCCTCGAGAACCTTTTCAATTCCTTTGTCGATTTCGTCTTTGATAGCATTCGTGCCTTTACGATTTAGGATTGTGCGGGAACCGATCTGAATCTGCGGTGTTGTAATTTTAAATCTATGCTTGTCACCACAAAGACGCATAACCAAATACATTAAGGACAACATCTGCTTGAACACCAGAGCGATGGGAAAGTTTGTAACATCGATGTGATTCTAGAAATCATATTTATTAACAGCTGTGTAGCATCTATGCCTGCTTTTATGTGTGTGGGATAATTGCTACATCATTTTCTCATTCGCCTCTTCTCGTATGAAATTTGAATTTATATACCTGTAATTGGTATCCTTTTTCACGAACATGCTCAGCAGCAATAGTAGACGCACCACGGAGACGGTGGTTTTGTTCATCATCAA
Source organism: Megalonaias nervosa (assembly GCA_016617855.1). Classification (NCBI taxonomy): domain Eukaryota; kingdom Metazoa; phylum Mollusca; class Bivalvia; order Unionida; family Unionidae; genus Megalonaias; species Megalonaias nervosa. The sequence goes on along the minus strand of JAECUM010094686.1, from coordinate 4,573 downwards.
ACACATTTAATAATGTAAGTATGTCAGCTTTTCTTGCTCATATTGGTATTCGTATCTTACGCTCACTTGCAAAAGGTTTCAGTTCTTGTACCGTCGTTGTATTAGCAATCGTTTTTGTATTAGTAACCGATGATGGACTGTCTGGGACAGCAACTTGATCCAGTGCAAATATGCGTCTCAATAATTCAAATATGTCAGCTTTTCACATAAAGCTTGGTGTTTGTATTCCATGCTGCCGTGCGATTTGTTTTAGCTGATACACGATCAGCATGCTTATATATAAGGGAAATCGTTGTCTCATTGAAAAGTCCGTCAATAATTTGTTTTAATTTTTGTACTCTAATAAGAGCAGAAAATGCAATCGATTCAATCCTAGCTATTATTTCATTTCTTTCTGTGTCAATTTCGGGTGTTTGTGCAGTCACATGTGTTTGTGCAATTACAGCCTCAGCAATATCTGCCCACGCGAGCAATAATATTCACGCACAGATCCGCATGGTCGGAAAAGTTGATTACGTGATTTGACTCCAATACTACATCTAAGATAGGATCGAGCACCTGTGCCAGTACGTAATACCAGAAAATGTGATTTACGGTATTCATAGTGGGAAGTTCTGCCGCAGAATTCATGTTTTCCCAGGAATACACGTTTGCTTTGATTACGTCATAATGCCTTTGAACTTTTTATATATGTAAACGTTTATCTAACTGGGATTAATAAACTTTCATTAGCTTATTGTGCATGAATAAAGTTGAGTAGGGATACCAGTCGCAGCACTTTTATCTTCTCCTCTGCATCAAAATCGTACACTGATACTGAGACAAGGCGGATAGAAACCTTTACAGAGTCCATTACGCAATTTTATGGCAATTCTAACTTTTAAATCGGGCTTTCGCAAATAAACAGGCTTGTCCTTCTTGTAATCATCATAAAAATTCATCCGCAAACATAAATAAAATAAATTCCAACTTACTATCAGCCCACGGTAGCTCAAATGGCCCATCACACCAAGGCATTACACCAACTCGAATACGACCAGACTTTATGCTTTTGTTTCCAAAAACATAAAAATGTCTTGAAGTGTTTGAAAATTTCCTCAATAATTTTTGCTTCATTGCTTTTAGCAATAGCCTCTGAAAATTGTTCCCTGTATTTTCGCCGCTTCTCTTCTGTGTCGTTGTACCACATTTCATTAATAAATTTAAGATTGGTGAATTCGGGTTCCACTGTTACATTAATACCAAAAAAAAAAAATTGTTTAATTGATTTGCTCTTAGATATCTTCATCACCACTAGAATACTCACTCTTATCATCAGAGGATTCATTTGTTTAATTCTCCTCGCTCACATCAGATGTACTAGGTGATTTAATCAATGTCAGAGACTTCATTTCTTTCTTGCACAATATTATATTGATTTCTTTTTATATTTTTCTGATCATAAGTTAGACCAAATGTGCATCGTTCCTGTTCTAAAACCGTTCTTAAGTTCATCATTTAATCAGTATGTTCCAGTATATGTCTGAAAACGCATATAACATTTTATGAGACTCTTTAATAAGTCTGTACGATGCAATAAAAGAAACAGTTATTTAAGTTTTCTGCAACCTTTTATATTTTCCAGTCATCTGGTAGATTAACCCCAGTTTTAGAGACCGCTATAAATTCCTTCCAAATATTATGTGCGTCGATCTGACTTTATGTAATTCTTCAATATAAAATATATTCTCTACTATATTTTCTACATTATTTATAAAATGTTCTCTGCCAGTCCAATATTTCTGCTACACTGTAGTTCTCGCGCTGCAGTAAACAAAATCTCAATAACCTGGTTTCTGTTGTTTCGATAGTATAGTTGAAAGCAATAATATAGGCCTGAGTGAAAACTTTACCATGCGCTTTATTATTCACAATAAACAAAGATATGTATATAATGATAGGCTTTTTGCGGTTTTGCCTGTTAGTTTTCTCAGTCTATCTTGTACGACTCTGGGTGCTTGTTTGCGTCACATCACTTCCATGGAGTAATAATGCCAATAATTCATGGGTAGCATCAAGTATGTGGCTTGCTTGCTAGAAAGAGTAAAAGTCAGGGGGATAGAGGCCGTGACCTACATCAGAGATAAAAATCCAAAACAGACAAATTCACTCTACTAAAGAAGACAACCATTGTGAGGGATATGGCAATATATTTCAGTATAGGAGTTGTAAGCAGCAGGATGCCGCTGATGACGTGAATCCAAGATAAGCAAGTATAAGTTTAAATGACCCATTCGGAACAGAATTTGAGGCATAGCTTCGTCTGTGCAGTTAACTGGTGAAATAGGCCGATAAATCATTCCGAGACAAGGCCTATTCGAAGCTGTTGTCAGTAAAAACACGAAATTCTAAATGGCAACAGTAGGTAAAATTGTGCTATTCTACGTACAATTACAACCGGTCAGGGGGCCCCGAGTGGCCGAGTAGTCTAAAGAGCTCTTCGTTACGGATCACTGTCATCTCTCCTGTGTCTGCGTGGGTTAGAGTCTAAGATTCGGCGAATGTGGATATGTGAGAAAGCTTGCCAGTAGCTTCTCGTGGGTCGGTGGTTCTATCCGGGGATTTCCCGGTTTCTTCCTCCACCATTAATACTGGCCGCCATGTATAGCCTATCGTGAGCTGAAAAATGGCGTTAAGCTCCACAACAACAACAACAACAACCGGTCAGACATTGGATTTGATCCGGAATTATTCTGTACATATTGCCGAAACAACCCTTCCGCTGACTGTAACACAAGAGCCGCGAGATATACCGGTAAGTGTTTCACATGTACACTGATGTGTGCGGACGAAAATGTCTGTACGCAAATTCACATTTTAAATAATAGGCGAGGTCAGCCCTTACAATTTCAGTCAGTATCGGTACAGATGTGGGGCTGTTTCAACGGCCTCCTGGCGAAGCTGCTAGTTACTACACCCGATTTCATGAGCACAGGTTGACGTAGGAGCGGCTCATCCGACAAGCCTGGCGCATTAGCTGATATATAAGAAACTTTTAAATCGTCTTTAATGTTATTACCTACGGAAAGGAATAAATAAAATACTTTTAAAGATGCACTCAGTTCATATGGCAATTTCGCATATAATATTAGGAAGCACCACTTTACCATCTGATTATGCCGACACCGTATATTAAGGTCACATCATTCTACACTATACCTAACATTGGTGAAATATGTCTGTAGAAAGCTTTTGGTAATATATCAAACTTAAATTTCATAAATTTGTACAATCGTTCATTGTTACAGTCTGGTGTACATAAAGAATCACTGCCAGAATGGGTGGGAGAGAAAGAGAGAGAGAGAGAGAGAGAGAGAGAGAGAGAGAGAGAGAGAGAGAGAGAGAGATGCAGTTCTAAACCGATATAATTGCACACTGTTTTATAAATAGGTTAGTTTATATCAACATGGGACGCAAGCTTCACACACAATGTAAACCAAAAGTTCAGGAATTCACGACCACCATGTGTTACATTATTTTTTTTTATGACATTATGAGCTTGTTCGTACACTTTGAAGTAGTTTAATCCGTCGGAGCACTGCATACACGTGCAACTTTAAATTATTAAAAAATTCAGGGTTAGAGTCTATGTCGAGCTGAACAACGAATTTCTGGTCAAGGCTATGTTTTATGGGCATAAATATTTACATTTACAATGAAATCCATATGAACCATCTGGCCTGTATTTATCTTTAGTCAACCACTAAAACGGTATCAGCACAGCACACGTCAGTACGATTTTGTATACGGATATCACATGGTTTGCTGTGTGCCAAAGTTTGACTAAGGAAGAGAAAATAGTTTAATCCCGAGGGTTCAAAATATTTTACGAGCGCCACTGGAAAAATCTGTACATAGCAAACCTTGTATTATCTATAGTAATACGTCATCGGTCACTGGTATATAAATTATATATAAAATACCTTTAAAAGAGAGATTTGAAGCAAAACAAGAAACAAAAATCTAGAACTAAAACTATTCAAACCGCACGTGAAGTTTGGTTTCAATATGCATGATATTATTGTTATGTATATGTAATTTAATTATTTGTTTGTTAGTTTAAATTTTTTTTTATTCCATTACATGTTATTGTAATGATAATTTTGTCTACTGGATTTGACATTTTTTTTAGAAATCAATTCAGTTCTGTTTGACCTGACTGTTAGTCCTAATAAACAGCCAGTAATGGAAACACTGTATCTAGTTGCTGACTTTGATTCAGAAACCATGTAGGGATTCTGGTAAATATTTTTTTTTTTTTTTTTAAAAATTATTCTTTGTAAGAATAAGATTCATTCAGTGGAATCAAGGCCATACCTGGAGTACGTGATATTATGCATGTAAAAACTTTCTATGTTGTTCTGGAAGAATGATCACGCGACCCTCATACGGGAATCTGTTTTGCGTCTTAACTTAGTGTATAACTGTTTTCTTCATAAGAATTAGCCAGTCGGTCTTTAAACATATGTTGTGACCAGTTTGAGTTGAATTTTTATTTTATGCTATTAGTGATTCTTTTCCCTGGAAAATACAA
>JAECUM010094685.1:0-33853 GCA_016617855.1 Megalonaias nervosa | reverse complement strand
AGCCTTTCTATGGTTCAAGTCCTACTTGGTCAACAGGACACAAATTGTGTCTGCAAATGGAAAACACTCCAGCCCAGTTGATCTATGTTGTGGTGTTCCACAGGGGTCTGTTCTTGGACCTATTCTCTTCATTCTATACACTCAGCCACTCTCAAGTGTCATAGATCATCATCCAGTGTCTCACCAATTGTATGCTGATGACACCCAAATATACAAATCTAGCCATCCAGCTGAAGTTGAAGCTACCATCCAAGGCGTTGAGAGGTGCATTTCCGATGTGAAATCATGGATGACATGTAACAAACTGCAGATGAATGATGATAAAACTGAAGCCATCCTGATTACAACACAAAGACTTTCTCATTCACATCCTTTACCTCAGACAATAAATATCAGCAACACCAACATTAAATTCACAGTCAGTACGAAACCTCGGTGTTACTTTTGACAGTACTCTCTCATTGCACCAACATGTCATGAACATATGCAAGGCTGCATATCTTGAACTGAGACGCATCAGCTCCATTTGCAAGTATCTTTCAGTTGATGCCACTAAAACACTTGTGTGTTCCTTAGTACTTTCAAGACTGGACTATTGTAACTCAATTCTGTCTGGTTCGTCTCAATATCTACTCCAGAAACTTCAAAAAGTTCAAAACACAGCTTCTCAGATCTTCCTTAGAGTACCACAATCAGAGCACGCCTCCCCCTGCACTGTAGCCTACACTGGCTATCCATACGATCCAGAATTAAACACAAAATTTGTTCTCTGTGCTACGTTTCACTGACAAGCTCCAGTCCAACATACCTATCTGACCTCACCCATGTGTACATACCAGCAAGATACTTACGTTCCTCTTCTGACACTCGTATTCTCATTATTCCCACTATGAAAATGAAATCATATGGACGTTCTTTTGCATACCAGGACCCAGCAACGTGGAACTAATTGCCCACTGAACTTAGACACAAAGACACAGTGATCTCGTTCAAGAGTGCTCTTAAAACTCACCTATTTCAACTGCAAGAACAGACTTAAAGACTTAATAATGTATCCTTACCTTAAATATTTACAGCATGTTTTCTGTTTTCTAATTTTGTGGTGTTTGTTTTTATTTTTGTAATCATATAATTATATATGTTTTTTAAGTGTTGTCAAATGTTGTAAAGCGCTTAGAGCTTCTAAAGATTAGGCACTATACAAAGTCCTCATTATTATTATTAACTATCTTTGCTGGATGTGACCCTAATTCAGGTATTTATGATTATCCAGTGTTCGATAAGAGTTGCTCTGTGGAATTTTCTGTTCTGGATCTGACCCTAAATCAGGCATTGATGATCATCCAGTGTACCAGAAAAGAGCTGGACTAATTCCTGTTCTGGATCTGACCCTAATTCAGACATTGATGATTATCCAGTGTACCAGAAAAGAACTGGTCTATGGAACTTTCTGTTCTGGCTCTAATTCTCATTCAGGTATATATTGTTATACAGTGTACCAGAAATGAGTTAGATTTTGTAATTTTCTGTTCTGGATCTGATTCTCATTCAAATTTAGTCATTACCCATTATTAAATATTATCTATTTCAGGATTTCTATCTTTCTCAGAAAAGTTTCTTTTCAAAATTAAAAAAAAAATTATTGCTAAATTATGCATGTTTTGTGTTCCTTGCAGTTGTCAAGAAAGTTAGTCCCTGGCCTCATTGATATGATATCAGAAATACACTACACTATTTGATTTCACTAACATAAAAAATGCACTACACTATTGGATATCATCAAATTCAGAAATACACCACATTATTGGATATCACCAAATTTAGATTTTAAGTGGTGAATTGGAATATTCAGTATCAAGTGCAATACCAGTACTATTCACTGTACAATTATTAAGTAAGTAAATTTAAGATTAGCAAGATTTAAGCTCATCACAGAATTATTATTTAGGTAAATTTAAGATTTGTAAGGTTTAAGCTCACCATAGAATTATTATTTAGGTAAATTTAAGATTAGCAGGGTTTAAGCTCATAGAATTATTATTTAGGTAAATTTAAGATTAGCAAAGTTTAAGCTCATCATAGAATTACTATTTAGGTAAATTTAAGATTTGTAAGGTTTAAGCTCATAATAGAAATAGCTCATCATAGAATTATTATTTAGGTAAATTTAAGATTAGCAAGGTTTAAGCTCATCATAGAATTATTATTTAGGTAAATTTAAGATAGCAAGGTTTAAGCTCATCACAGAATTATTATTTAGGTAAATTTCAGATTAACAAGGTTTAAGCTCATATTTATTGGACACAAATGACATCACAAAGTAATTTCAGTGTTAATATATTGGAGGAGTTAACTTCTTTTATCTATGTTGGGACCTTTCCATTTTGAAGTATCAGGTACATATTGTATATTCCAAGACATCAGGTACACATTATAGTATATTCCAAGATATCAGGTACATATTGTAGTATATTCCAAGACATCAGGTATGTATTGTATATTCCAAGATGTTAGGAATGTATTTTATATTCCAAGACATCAGGTATGTATTGTATTTCCAAGACGGAAGGTATGCATTGTAGTATATTCCAGGACGTTAAGTACATATTGTAGTATATTCCAAGATGTTAGGTACGCATTGTAGTATATGCCAAGACATTAGGTACATATTGTAGTATATTCCAAGACATTAGGTACATATTGTAGTATATTCCAAGATGTTAGGTACACATTGTAGTATATGCCAAGACATTAGGTACATATTGTAGTATATTCCAAGACATTAGGTATGTATTGTATATTCGAAGATGTTAGGAATGTATTTTATATTCCAAGACATCAGGTATGTGTTGTATTTCCAAGACGGAAGGTATGCATTGTAGTATATTCCAAGACGTTAAGTACATATTGTAGTATATTCCAAGATGTTAGGTACGCATTGTAGTATATGCCAAGACATTAGGTACATATTGTAGTATATTCCAAGACATTAGGTACATATTGTAGTATATTCCAAGACGTTAAGTACATATTGTAGCATATTCCAAGATGTTAGGTATGCATTGTAGTATATGCCAAGACATTAGGTACATATTGTAGTATATTCCAAAACATTAGGTACATATTGTAGTATATTCCAAGATATTAGGTACATATTGTAGTATATTCCAAGACATTAGGTACATATTGTAGTATATTCCAAGATGTTAGGTACGCATTGTAGTATATGCCAAGACATTAGGTACATATTGTAGTATATTCCAAGACATTAGGTACATATTGTAGTATATTCCAAGATGTCAGGTACGTATTGAAGTATATTCCAGGACATCAGATACATATTGTAGTATATTCCAAGATGTCACGTTCACATTGTAGTACATTCCGAGATGTCAGGTTTGTAGTATATACCAAGATATCAGATTCACATTGTAGTACATTCCAAGATATCAGATTCACATTGTAGTTTATGCCAAGATATCAGATTCACATTGTAGTACATTCCAAGATATCAGATTCACATTGTAGTACACTCCAGGACATCCAATTCACAGCGTGGTACATTTCAGGACATCAGGTTCACTTTGTAGTACATTCCAAGAGATCAGGTATGTATTGCAGTACATTCCAAGATGTCAGATTTACAGTGTACCATATTTTCTGGCCTATAAGTCAATACTTTTTGACTTGAAAGTCAGGTCTTCGTCTTATACTCCGAATCAACTTATATATGGATTATGTCATTGAAATTGCATCAACTTATATATGGATTACGGTACTCGGTAGCAATTAAATTGCTCTATAATCGGCATAATCGAAAACAGATCACATAGAAGTACCAATTCTTGTTCAATTACTGTGTCAGTAAATTGTTATAAACTAATATGACTGCTTTTATATTTATAAGTTTTTTATTATTTAGTTTGCATTCTGCATATATTTTCTTATTTCTCAAACATGAAATAAAAGAAAAAAATTACCAGTAAAAAAAATTCACCGTGCTGCATAGCACACTTACCATCTATACTCTGTAGCGTACTGTACTAATTCAAAGCATATTATTTGTTCCTAAAAAAGATACAAAATAATTTTGTTTTATTCGTCCTTTTTAACCATACCTCATTCTTCCTGGTCACATTTTAGCACTGGTCCATTGATATTTGATTTTCCAGTATACTGTTTAACACATGTGAGTGATTACCGGTATAGCTTTTCATTGATATAATTGATCCTACAACAGGATTTAATCCATATTAACTCTAGCATTCTATGATTATTTGTAAAATACCATAGATTATGCTTTCTACTGAATCCCCCAAAATCATATGTTTGTAAATGTATTTGACAAAGTTTCTCAAATAAATATGGTTTAAACTAAACAGAAATTCAGATATGTAGATGGACTACTTATAGATCATCAATGATCCATTTTTAGTTTTGCATTTCAGTTTAGAGCAAATTGTATTGTCAGCACATCACCTATATTCATTCTTAAGCAGCTGTCATTTCGGTGTCCCTCTTTGATTATACCGGTAGTTGATAAATTGGTCTTTGATTTCCAACAACAAAGCCAGTTACCACAGTTGTTTTAACCCTGATATTGGCTTTGGCCACCGATACTAGTTACCGTATTTCCTGTACGCCATTGTTCTTTATCATTAATCCGCATCAGTTACACTATCGGTTTTTAATATCAAGTGGATTAAGAACCACAGGAAATGATACCCGCTCCCTTCTCTGGATGTAAATAATGAATTTAGCTGTGGGTATTGTTTTCATTGCTATAGTACTAGTACATTTTAATGAGTTAGGCATGTTTTGATCAATCTTATCAGTCAAAATCATTCATAGAAATATCTCTGTACAAATCATACAACTTGTCTCACAGTGCCTCCCATCAAATCACACAAGTCTTACACAGCAGCTTTTAAGCTGGAAGTTGTAAAGTTCTCGGAAGAGAAAGGTGGGAATATGGCTGCTCACAGGAAATATGGTGTAAGTGAAAAATGCGTCTGGGATTGGTGTAAAGCTAAGGTTGCATTATGCACTACAATAAAACCCAATAAAATCAAAGACAGAAAGCAAATTATGGCTGCAAAGCAAGATGGATTAATACTGAGGATAAATTAGAAGAATATGTCTTGACACAACGTGCGACATGTTGTGGAATGAACTCTGTTGAACTCAGACTCAAGGCAAAGGAAATCGCAATCGATTTAGGAATTGTAAGTTTCAGTGGCAATATGTCATGGTGTTTTAGGTTCATGCAAAGAAGGGGCCTTAGTATAAGACAACACACTACTATGGCACAGAAACTACCAGTGGACTTTCTGGAAAAATTTAACAGTTTCCATGTGTACCTGCAAGACAAGATTAAGACTGATAATTTGGAAATGACTAATGTGACAAACATGGATGAAGTGTTGTTAACGTTCGACTTTCCATTGAGCAGAAAAGTTGAGCTTAAAGGATCTAACAGTGTTACTATTAGGACAACAGGTCATGAAAAGTCAAACTTCACTGTAGTTCTCTCATGTTCTGCCGATGGCTGAAAGTTGCCACCAATTTTGATTTTTTAAAGAAAAACAATGACAAAGGAGAAATTCCCCAGTGGAATAATGATTGAAGTAAATCCAAAAGGATGGATGGACAATAACATGATGGGGAAGTGGTTAGATAGATGTTTCACACATCGAGTTGGTGGATTTTTTCTCACTAAGAAGTCTCTCCTCATTATGGATTCTATGTGTGCACACATCTGTGCCCAGACAAAGGTGAAGATTGTAACCAAGACGACATCATTAGGCATCATCCTAGGTGGTATGACAAAGTTATTACAACTGTTAGACATCTCCGTTAATCACTGTTTCAAAGCTGAGCTTCGGAAGTTGTAGGAACATTGGATGATGGCAGATGAGCACAGCTTCACAAACTACGGGAAGTATGCGGTGTGCTACATATTCCCCAGGTTGCATAGGGGGTTAAGGATGCATAGGACAGGGTTCCTGAATCAGTTGTTGTGAATGGCTTTGCCAAAGCAGAAATTGTCAGCGGGATAGAAAAGCCAGATGAGGATGATGAGATGGAGACAGATGATAATGAGAACATTTACAGTGATCTGAGCCCTGAGATATCTGCCATTTTTCATTCTGATATGGAAGATCAAGACTTTGAGGGATTTTCAGATATTGGAGATGATCAAGTGAACTCTCAATCATTATTTTCTTAATTAGAGTGTGGAACAGTTCTACTGCAGGCAATAAAATGAATTACAATATGGATGTGCTTTCAATTATAATTGACATGTTAAATAATACGTATTAAAAACTTTTTCATTTGTGTAAATTTGATACATCATTTCATAGATATGTTAAAGTATAATATAAAGTGTTTTATGTATTTTTCGTTTGTAACTTTTCTGTGTTCTGTCTCTTTTCTTCACATTTCTGATTTCCCTATTGATAGCCTCATTTCCCTATTGTTAGCCTTGCTGAGTTTATCTCATTTGTTGAATCTTGCACTCAAGACTGGTTTCAGCTGGAATAATCAGGTTAAAGCTTTAGACCTTTAATTAACATGTACATATCATGCACAGCCATGTGACTCTTGTTGCAATGAGTATCATAATTAAAACAACCATGGACTTTTTATTCAGCTGTGTCAATCGATAAAGGGAATATAGCAGTGCCTTGTACAGAGTAAAATCACAACTGTCAGGTAACTGTACTATATGGATTATAATTGTCCTGAGCTCACTCTCTCTCTCTCTCTCTCTCTCTCTCTCTCTCTCTCTCTCTCTCCAAATCAAAACTGGAACAAACATGTCAGCATCAGTGATGCAGTTTCATGATTGCCAGTAATATGGAATATCATACAGTGATACCATTAATATTCAAGAACCAGAAGTTACTATAGTATAAAAAACAAAGCCAATGTATTGACCTAGCCTCGTCTTATACTCTGAATCAACTTATATATGGACAAAGGATGGAAAATTTTCAAAATTAGTGAATTCAACTTATATTCCGCATGGACTTATAGGCCAGCAAGTACGGTAGTACATTTCAGGATATCAGGTACGTATTGTAGTAGATTCAAAGTCATCAGGTTCACATTGCAATACATTCCAAGACATCAGTTGTGCATTGTGGTACATTCCAAGACATTTGGTACATATTGTAGTACATTCCAAGAATGATCAGATTCACATTGTAGTACATTCCAGGACATCAGGTACGTATTACAGTGCATTCCAAAGCATCAGGTATGCATCATGATAAATTCCAAGACATCAGGTATGCATCATGATATATTCCATGACATCAGGTATGCATTGTGGTAAGGTCAAAAACTTCAGCTATGCATCATGGTAAATTCCAAAACATCAAGTATGCATCATGGTAAATTCCAAGACATCAGGTATGCATCGTGGTAAATTCAAAGATTTTAGGTATGCATCGTGGTAAATTTTTAAATCGGGTAAGCATTGTGGTAAATTATAAATCAGGTATGCATCATGGTAAATTATAAAACACCAGGTATGCATCATGGTAAATTCTGAATCAGGTATGCATCATGGTAAATTCTGAATCAGGTATGAATCATGCTAAATTCTAAAACACCAGGTATCGTGGTAAATTCCAAGACATCAGATATGCATCATGGTAGATTCCAGAACATCAGGTATGCATTATGGTAAACTCCAAAACATCAGGTATGCATCATTGTAAATTCCAAAACACCAGGTATGCATCATGGTAAATTCGAAAACATCAGGCATGCATCATGGTAAATTCCAAGAAATCAGGTATGCATCATGGTAAATTCGGAAACATCAAGTATGCATCATGGTAAATTCAAAGAAATCAGGTATGCATCATGGTAAATTTAAAATAATGATCTTCTGGGCATGTTTTTGCCACCACTTTTCATGCACAAAGCATGCCATGATTAAGACAAGTGTGCTTTATAAGGGCATTTTCATGTCCTTCTTTTAACAAAATGAGGGGTGTGAAGCTGTTGAGAAATTGTATCCATTATGGTATGTTGTGGGGGGAATCATGAATTACTATCTGAAAACTTGTATCACTTCTATTGATTTTGGCAATTGCTACTACAAGATTGTATACTGTGAACAGTAATATTTTATAATTATTAAATTTACATGAAATAAGTAAATGAGTCATATTAGCAATTGCTGGTACAACATCTAATGTAAATAATAAAAGTTTATTATTTTTAAATTTGCATGAAATCAGTAAATAAATCATATTGACAATTGCTAGAACAACAAATTAAAGCTGACCATGAATTGTAATGTTCAACATCTTTACAGGTATACAATATTGGTAAACAAGTCTTATTTGTCATTACTGGTACAGCACAGGTCTGAGTCATTACTGGTACAACATAAGTCTAGGTCATTGCTGATATAACACAGGTCTAGATCATTACTGGTAAAACACAGGTCTAGGTCATTGCTGTTACAACATAAGTCTAGGTCATTACTGGTACAACGCAAGTCTATGTCATTACTGGTACAACACAGGTCTAGGTCATTGCAGGTACAACACAGGTCTACTGTGAATTGCAATATTTTATATCTTTAAATTTACACAAATGAAGTAAATAATTTATACCTGCCCAGCAGTTGTTGGCACAGCATAATTCAAATATGAAGTTTAATAATTTGACATCTTTTTATTTACATGAAAATAAGTTAATGAGTCATGTATCTGGGAAATATACCTTGCGCAAACTAAAGATTTGCTTAACGAATACTTGCATCTTCATCATGAAGATGATTTTAGTAAATTAAGTTTTTTACTAAATCTTCTAAAAGTTTATGTTGATTTAAAAAATATTATTTACAGTATCTCTACCCCAATTCACTTTTCTCTTCCTATCCCTGCATGCATTTTTTTATCAACTATAGTGTACATATCAGATTTATAGTTGACCATTCAAGTCAGTAGGAATGGTCAGTAACTGTACATATCAGATTTATGGTTGTCCATTCAAGTCTTACCACTCCGGTGGCCTAGGGGTTAGAGCGTCTGCCTCAGATGCAGGAGGTCGTGGGTTCGATCCCCGGCCGAGTCATACCAAAGACTTAAAAAAAATGGTACTAACAGCTGCCTCACTTGGCGCTCAGCATTAAGAGGTTAGTGTTATGTCTGGTCGGCCTGGTGTCAGGATAATGTGACTGGGTGGGGCATCATGCTACATGTCTGCAGCATGATGCCCCAGTGCTAGACATCACTATAAACTGCCATACTGCAGACATCGTAGTGATATGACTGAAAAATTGTTAAAGCTACATTAAAAATCCAAATCACACACACACACTCCATTCAAGTCATTAGGAATAGACAGTAACTGTGCATATCAGATTTATGATTGTCCATTCTAGTAATAGGAATGGTCAGTAACTGTGCATATCAGAGTTATTGTTGTCCATTCAGATCATTAGGAATGGTCAGTAACTATGCATATCAGAGTTATTGTTGTCCATTCAAGTCATTAAGAATGGTCAGTAACTGTGCATATCAGAGTTAATGGTTGTCCATTCTAGTCATTAGGAATGGTCAATAACTGTGCATAAGATTTATTGTTGTTCATTCAAGTCAGTTGGAAGGTGAGTAAGTGTGCAGATCTATGGTTGTCCATGCAGGTAAGCAGAGAAAGGTAGGTATACTATTTTTTACTGTGGAAAGGGTATATACACTATAGTGTGTCACTTGTTCATCCTTTCATCCTTCTGTCCATCAGCATCCACAATACTTGTATAAAAAAAACTTTCCCTTTTAAGTCAGTTGCACTATTGGGTACATTATCATTTAGTTTTGTAGATACTTTAGGTAAGTTCAACACGCTTTCACCAAAGTATGCCATTGTGACCTTTATTTCAAGCTCCAGTGACTTTATGTTTTGTATTAAGTTTTCTGTGTAGTGTTGCCTTCAGCAAATTTATGTCTAGATATATCATAGAAAGTCTAATACTTTTATGTGGAAAGTTTGTCACTTACATACTTTATACTTCACTAACTTTAATTATATATATCTTTTCAGTTTCTTTAAAGTAATGGGTTGTAAGTCATTTATTTTCTTAGAAGATGGTGCTAATTTTATGCTGTTTGAAATTAATGCAAAGATAAGCAACTGTAAAAGGAGCCCAAAAATTATCTCCCCTTATATCCAGTTGCTCTAGTGGATGGCAGGAGAGGCTGCAGTTTGTGCTGTTGATGTACATAGTGCAAAGATCTGTCTGACATATGATCACAGTATCCTGAATGCATAAGCTGTTTTTCAGGCAGGTGTTGAATTATTTGGCATTAATCAGATCATCTGAGATTTTAATTTAAGTAGAACTTATTTTGGCAGATTTGAGAATACCAGATAAAATACAGATAGGAAATTTTTAATGATTTGATTCTGTCAAAACAATTTTTTAAGCTTTGTGCATTGGATCCCTAGTATATAACTACCTTCTAAAAATTATTCATGTTAGACATAATTATGTCCTACACAAGAGTTGTGTTGTTCATTCATCTGTCCATCACACATACCTTTTAAGCAAGTTATCTCAAAACTTATTGAGCCAAACCAGACTAAATTAGATGTACAAACCATAAGTGGATCCTCAAAGCCTCATAAGGTTTTGGTGACTGACCTTATTTTCAAGGTCATAGGGTGATAATTGTCCTATGTGAAGAGCGAGGTTGAGATGGGCAAGACATATTAACCATTATTTTTCAGATGGAGGTTACAACGAAGATTTGTGCTGATATTCAGTTTATACATCTTTTTTTCAGATGTGTCATTTGAAAATGATGAAGTTGATCTTTTGGATAAGAATGGTGAAGATGATTTTTTGGATAAAAATGATGAGGAAGACAGTGCTTTGAACAGTGATGATGAATTGCTGAAAATTGAGACATGATTTTCATACACTAAATAAAGCATGCTTGAGAAACATGGTTTTATTCAGATCTGCTGTATTTAATGAAGAAAGCATCCACAATTTAATAGTTTTATGGGACAGAAAGTTCATGCAGTGACATCAGTATTATATTTTTGGTTTGTATTTATACCTTACCTGAGGGGGCCCCGAGTGGTCTAAAGCACTCACTCTGTGTGGGTTCGAGTCTTGGGTTCGGCCTATGTGGGTATGTGAGGAAGCTTGCCGGTAACTTCTCGTGGATTGGTGGTTCTTTCCGGGGTTTTCCCAGGTTCTTCCTCCATCATTTATACTGGATGCCATGTATGGCCTATCTTGTGCTGAAAAATTGCATTAAACCCTATAACAACAACAATGCCTTGTCTGAGTCATTTTGATTTGGTCCTGTCCAACATCATATCCATCCATCCATCCCAGAAAGCTTACCGGTACCATCAGTATGACACAAAAAAATACTCATGATAGGCAGGGAAAATTTGTTTGGCTTCTTCGCGCCCCTATATAGATGATTTGATTTTGTGGCCATTAAATTCATTTTTTTTTATTTGTTGAACATTTGTGACCTTTTTGATTAAGCAAAAGCTTCTTGAGGTAGATAGATTAAATTTGGTAGGCATGCTGATAACCTGGAATTCAAGCCATGGCAGTAATTTTTCTATTTTGTTACACATTTGTTTTAACTTTTAGGTCTGTTGTGTAGATATTTTGAATGCAAATCTAATTTGCATGGGTAAGCAAATATAACCTGAGGTACACAGATGAAATTAGGTAGGCTTGTTTGTGTGTACACTACTATTGGGCAGTTCTGCGCACATAAGGTTTCCGTCACCAATATTGAAGCAAAATGCATACCAGATTTGACCGATTGATGAAAATAAAATAACTGCAATGCTTACCATTTGAAAAGAGGCAATTGTCCCCAGAGTATTCTGTTCAAAATAATATTAATTTTGGACACACAGGATACCACCCGTGTTTTCATGACTTGTGATATGTCGGCCTATTCTGCGTATAGGTTTGAAAAGATGTAATGTTTATCCATCGTGCTATGGAAATGAAATACATTACTTTGGACTGTTTCTGACAGCATTTCAGTCAAGTAATTAGGTCAGGTTTATAGCTGGTTTTACAAAATTCAACATAACAATGCCCATAAATGGCAAGAGATACTAAACTAAACCAATCTTGTAGAAAGGTTAGTAAAGTTCAACATTTTATATAAAAAAAAGCTATTACGTTGAAAAGAAACAACAACGAATAGGATATAATGTGCTTACAACATCTCATTTATGGGAAAAAATTTACTGAATAAGTTAGAAACAGACTGTACTCTGGAGAATTTCTTGAGAATCCTGTTCTAGTGGCAAGTTCACATTTTGGATAGCAGATGATTTTGTACATGTGGAACAACTTATTGCAAAATTGGAAACTTGAATAAATATGCAGTATTGTTTTAAGGTATACATTTCCATCTTTTATATATTGTATTTATCCAATGAGCCACTGGATCCTATGAAGACCTCTTGACCACTGTAAAAAAGTGCAAACTGAAGTGGTATGGTCATGTCTCCAGATCATCTGGACTGGCAAAATCAATCTTGCAAGGCACAGTGCGAGGGTGCAGAAGAAGAGGCAGACAGAAAAAGAGGTGGGAAGACAACATTAAGGAGTAGACAGGCATGGGATTTGGAGATTCCCAAACAGCAGTGGAGAACAGGGAAAGATGGAGAGAATTGGTTGTAAAGTCAACTCTGGTACCCGAATGACCTTTTAGGTTATGGGATTGATGATGATGATGATTTATTTGTATGATTCTAAAAGATACTTAGTAAATAGGATTTTCTGGGTAATTTACAAGTTCAAGAAGGTCATGGATTGTGTCTTCATGTTGACATTTAGAAATAAAATTTTCATATGCCTTTAGGGTAGAAACATGAGATATTTTTGTACACTTTATAAATATCACATTCTTTAATTAAAGGATGATCATTCTTTCTTGATACAAATTGGATTTTTGACCAGAAACGACACATGATTCAATGTTTACAGAAATGTATTGTTGCGCAGAATTGCCCGACGCGTAGAATTGGCCGACATGTTTGTGTTTATATGTATGAGGCAGAAAAATGAAATTACATAGCAGGGATCATGCTGGGCTTCACCAATGTCACGAATTGCGATTTTTTTTTTTCATTATTGGCGACAAAATACACCATCTGGAAATCTTTTTGGTGACAACATTTTTGGCTGTTAAAAACTGTATATACAGTCTTGGGTTTGGAGTGGAGAAATTCAAGGCAACATGACAGGAAACTGCAAACTTGGATATAAAATTGCACTGGAATCTATTATTATATAAACAGATCCTTTGTTCATATTGGCAAACCACCCTAACATGGCATTGTTATATCATAATCCACTTATGCTGATGTCTGGCCTTAGTTCACTGTCACTTGCTGTAATATAACCCAAATAGTAATGCTGTCTGACTAATTACACAGTCGACTACCTCTGAAGGTGGAACTCAATGACTACAATCTACCAGATGATGGCAGTTTTTTTCCTTTTTGAAAAATGTACCAGAAATTTACTTTTGCTGAAACTTAAAAGAAAACTTATAACCTTTGAAGCATTGATCATTCTGTATATATACTAAACACGTTAAAACAGAATTCTGTGTCCGTCGATGTTTTACAATTATTTGATGTTGCCACAGCAATAACAAATGGTCATTTGTTTATTTTTCATAGTGATTGGAACATATTTATTGTACAGTGAAAGTTTCCTGTTTGCAGCAAAAAGTTCATGCTTACGATTGCTACCAATGGCGGTTTAAAAACCCAAATTAAAAGTTCCAATATTTAAAACAATAGATAATCTGGCCATTGAGTTAAATGAAGGTGGAACATCTCACAAGAATGTGAAACTTTTTAATTTGTTCACAAGTTTTCATTTCCCTATGAATAGCCTCATCCCCATGGTAGCTTCAGCATCATGGTAGTTGTCTCTGGCTGACCAAAATCTAGGCCAATTTAAGTACATGGACATGTAACATATAAACAACTATACAGCTACGTGCTACTAGGATAATAAATATCAGAGTGATTGTTTCGGGAAACGTCTTTGTTGACAATGGGATATAGATCAAATGAAAACTTCCATTTTTTTATATATATGTTTTAGTTGTGTTTTCTAATGGGATTTGACTGATACACGAATTCTCTAACATATGATCGAATACTCGAAATCATAGATTTTTCATATGCATGTATATTATTTAACACATTGTGGAGTGTACTACACAAATGTAAGTTGTCAATATACAGATGTATTTCAGACTAGTTGTCTTCATTTAATCAAAATTTCCATTTTTTTTAATTACGTAAATTCTAGTTACTGACAACAGGTAATCTCTTAAAAATTTCACTTGTATGAAAAATTTCAATTTATTTTCAGCCCCCCACCCTTACTTATCTAAACATCTGCTTATGTTGACAATATTACCTTGGTCCTGAGGATGCAGAGATAAATGGATAGTACTGTATTATGATAATGGCAACATTTTTTGAAAATTGGTAACAAAATATTGAGGTTGGCGATTTTTTGGGCAACAACTTTTTTAAAGCCAAAGTCATTCCTGCATAGGCATGTTTGTGCGCATATGTATATGAGGCAGATAGATGAAATTAGGTAGGCATGTTTGTCTGTATTTGTATATGAGGCAGACCAATTAAATTAGGTAGGCATGTTCGTGTGTATTTGTATATGAGGCAGACAGATGAAATTAGGCATGTTTGTGTGTATTTGTATATGAGGCAGACAAATTAAATTAGGTTGTGAGCATATGTATATGAGGCAGACAGATGAAATTAGGCATGTTTGTGTGCATATGTATATGAGGCAGACAGATGAAATTAGGCACGTTTGTGTGCATATGTATATGAGGCAGACAGATGAAATTAGGCACGTTTGTGTGCATATGTATATGAGGCACACAGATGAAATTAGGCACGTTTGTGTGCATGTGTATATGAGGCACACAGATGATATTAGGCACGTTTGTGTGCATGTGTATATGAGGCAGACAGATGAAATTAGGCTTGTTTATGTGCATGTGTATATGAGGCACACAGATGAAATTAGGCATGTTTGTGTGCATGTGTATATGAGGCACACAGATGAAATTAGGCACGTTTGTGTGCATATGTATATGAGGCACACAGATGAAATTAGGCACGTTTGTGTGCATGTGTATATGAGGCACAGAGATGAAATTAGGCATGTTTGTCTGTATTTGTATATGAGGCAGACCAATTAAATTAGGTAGGCATGTTCGTGTGTATTTGTATATGAGGCAGACAGATGAAATTAGGCATGTTTGTGTGTATTTGTATATGAGGCAGACAAATTAAATTAGGTTGTGAGCATATGTATATGAGGCAGACAGATGAAATTAGGCACGTTTGTGTGCATATGTATATGAGGCAGACAGATGAAATTAGGCATGTTTGTGTGCATATGTATATGAGGCAGACAGATGAAATTAGGCATGTTTGTGTGCATATGTATATGAGGCAGACAGATGAAATTAGGCATGTTTGTGTGCATATGTATATGAGGCACACATAAAATTAGGCACGTTTGTGTGCATATGTATATGAGGCAGACAGATGAAATTAGGCACGTTTGTGTGCATATGTATATGAGGCAGACAGATGAAATTAGGCACGTTTGTGTGCATATGTATATGAGGCACACAGATGATATTAGGCATGTTTGTGTGCATATGTATATGAGGCAGACAGATGAAATTAGGCACGTTTGTGTGCATATGTATATGAGGCACACAGATGAAATTAGGCATGTTTGTGTGCATGTATATCTGAGGCAGACATGAAATTAAGCATGTTTGTGTACATGTGTATATGAGGCACACAGATGAAATTAGGCACGTTTGTGTGCATATGTATATGAGGCAGACAGATGAAATTAGGCACGTTTGTGTGCATATGTATATGAGGCAGACAGATGAAATTAGGCACGTTTGTGTGCATATGTATATGAGGCAGACAGATGAAATTAGGCATGTTTGTGTGCATGTGTATATGAGGCACACAGATGAAATTAGGCATGTTTGTGTGCATGTGTATATGAGGCACACAGATGAAATTAGGCACGTTTGTGTGCATGTGTATATGAGGCACAGAGATGAAATTAGGCACGTTTGTGTGCATGTGTATATGAGGCACACAGATGATATTAAGCATGTTTGTGTGCATGTGTATATGAGGCACACAGATGAAATTAGGCACGTTTGTGTGCATAAGTATATGAGGCACACAGATGACATTAGGCATGTTTGTGTGCATATGTATATGAGGCACACAGATGAAATTAGGCATGTTTGTGTGCATGTGTATATGAGGCACACAGATGAAATTAGGCATGTTTGTGTGCATAAGTATCTGAGGCAGATGAAATTAGGTAGGCATGTTTGTTAGGTTTCATGCCATTATAAGAAGTTTTCCAACATTCTAATATATGTTCACTTATTCAGACTTGTTGGTCTGCACTGGGGCAAGGCAAACATATTTAACACAAATCAGGTTTCATAATCACCGAAATCAAAAACGCTTGCTTGTTGATTAAGTTTGTATGAAAAATTTCTTCAAAATATGATGTGTTGTGCTTGTGAAATAGCAGAAAAAAAATTAAAACTTTTAAATTAGGTCAGCATTTTGTGGGAAATCTGCAAAGGTGCCATTTCAACTGAAATTTATAAATGTGTGGAAAATGTGCAAGTGCAGTCAGCCTTGATTTTTATGCAGCTGTATTGTGAGTGGCTTTTTCTGAGCACAGTAATGTGTGTTTTATTTTGTCCCACCTACCATTAGTTAGAAAGGATATTTAAATTGCCACTGTCTGTGTACTTTGTTTGTGCTGGACTTTTTACATAAAGAATGTTCATTGTGTAGTACCAAAGTATTCAGCAAAACACATACTGCACAGAATAAAAGTGTTAGTGAGCACATAGGGAATAGCAAAATGTAAAAACTGAATTTGATGCCTTTCTTTTAAAATATATTCCCAGGAAAGGCTATTTCCACTGTAATTCTAAACAACTGCAGGCTAAGTTGAGAAGACTGCACAGAAATATCTGCCTGTATGATCTGTCTTAGCTAGAAGACTGAGGTAATCCAAAGTTAAAATGATAAAAATTTGATTATGTAGATTTATTTTTAATTTAATTTTTATTTGTGTAATAATATTTTTTGTCACATACTTTTTGAGTGCCCTTTTTTCTAGTTTTAGACAGTTTTATCCTATAGCCAAAACTAACCTAGATGGAAAGATGTTGCTGCATTATTAAAATTAGAAAAGAAAATCAAATTTAAATGAAAGATAGACTGCAAATAAAATTAATTTTACCAGATATGTACATTTTATTGTTCCAAATATTATCTAAATGTTTGAAAATTAGATCTTCAAAGCGTAAATTTAACAAAAGCACCACATCAAAAAATTTTAATTTATTGACAGAATATTGCACATGAATAATAAATGTATTCTTAAGATAAAATAAACAAACAATTTCACAACAGCTTAAAGATCATTAGTCACATAATGAACAAAACTTTCAGTATCATCAGACGAGCCAACTCGGCATGGTTAAACTCAGTAGGTTAAACTCAGTAAATTCAGCATGGTTAAACTCGGTATGGTTAAACTTGGTATGGTTAAATGCTTTTTACTTAGAGGGACAAACATTAGCCACATTGAAATGGTTGCTGCATGTTATCTACCCGTTTCCAACTCTTCACAGTAGCTTTTTTATTAGCTGAGAAAAATAAAAATGAAATATATGGAATATTTTTCTTTCTAAGCACCAAATACAATCCACAGAATTTAAATGTACAGTGTGTAACATCTACTTGCAATAACTGCAGCAGACCCTCAAAATGTAGGTTCATGATAGATGTATTCAAACGCCACATAAATGTTCATTATTCCCCAAATAGTACTTGTGAAAATTCTGCTGATTTTTTCTTGAAAAATATATTAGGACAGTTTTAAATATCATTACAATTACATTGAAAATTTATGAGGACAATTTTAAATCTCATTGCAGTTACATTGAAAATTTACAAGGACAATTTTAAATCTCGTTTAAATATGTTGTCAGTCAAAATCATTTATCATGTTTCCAGACTTAGCTGATTCTAATGGTCCAAAAAGAAACTTAGAAACTAAAAATTTTGCAAGTTCAAAATATTCCTCTCTTATACACGTTCTATTAAAATTTGGATATTTTTAAACAGCATCAATAAATACCTAATTATGACATTTGTACCTGATATAACCATTACACAAGTCTTGTGCATAATAATGGGGTATATTTTTTTTTAATCTTCTTTCAGAAACATTGTATGTGAGAGAAAAGATTAACAGTCTTACAAAAACATATCAGAAACTCAACACTTTATTTTCCAGTGTTGTGTGTGTGTGTATATATATATATATATATATATATATATATATATATATATATATATATTGTGCATGTGTGTGTTTCTATTTTTTATTTGTATAGAACTGTAATCAAATCATTTGTAAGAGATTTGTCAGTATCATTATTTTAGGAAAATTTTCATCATATTTGTCACATATTCAGTAATGATAAAATTAATTTCCAGAAATTACAAAAGTTGATTTATTGTAATTACAAAGTTAATCTAAAGTTAATCTGTACTAATTAGAAGCTGATTTTCAGTAACTGCAGAGTTGATCTCCAATAATTACAGAGATAATCTCCAGCAATTACAAACTTGGTCTCCAGCATTTTGATTTGAGTTCATAACAGGCATGAGGGAATTGAGCCCTGTTCAAACATTTTGATTTGAGTTCATAACAGGCATGAGGGAATTGAGCCCTGTTCAAAACTTGCTGGTTTCAATTCCCACTCCTCAGAGATGCAAGTTAAATTTCAGTCATACTTGTATTATTGCCAGCACTCCTGTAATATCTCAGCATCTAAAAATAACCTAGGATGATTATATTTGGAAAAGATCTGTGGTATAGTATTTCAAACAATAGTCCTATGTCCCTAGAACAGCACACATGTAAGTAAACATTATATATGAACATGCTGAGTCAGCTGATTTGACGACTGATGACATTATTAATAATGTGCAGATGTTGGAGTGGAATAGGGGTGTTTTGCTTGAAGCTTGGTGTGTTTGTTTTCTCATAAGGCTTGATGTATCACCATTGCAATATGAAAGCATTTTAGTTATATTCTTAGTGCAGATTTCATCATCGTAATCATTATCATTATCATCATTAACATCAGTTAAAGTAATACCTGTTTTGTAAAGAAACACTAGCAATTTCATCCAATACAACATATAAAAAAATTGTAAGACTCTAAAAATCTCCAATATTTTGTCGCTGGAGAACTCTGTGCAGATGGTTTGTTATTTTGTTGCTCCATATGTCTTCAGGTAACCAGATTTATCTGTTTTGGTGTATTCTGCACGCTTCTGTTTGTTCTTGTCAAATATAGAGGCAGGTCTGGAACCTATAAGAAAACAGACAAAACTATTAATGTTTACCTTAATTTTCATAGTCACATCAATTATAATAACCACTAGTATGTACTATGAAATGATAAGCATAATGCTGAGTTGGAGGAAAGATGAAAATCTGTAACAAACTACTGTACTGTCTGTTATTTAGTACCTCTCTAATTTTTAATACACCCTCAAAGTATTAAATTATAATCTGTGTTTTAGTTTTTTTGTATTTCTGAAAAAAAAATTTTGCTTAATTTATTTTTCTAAGAAAATGCTATAATTATTCTGATTTTTCTTTAATTTTCCAACACTTGAAAAAAAAATCATGAAATTGTTATGAAATAAAACATAATACAATACCTAACTTTGATGGGTGACAGTTCGCGTTGCCTATCAGATGCAAAATAAATACCTTTGTATTTTCTTGCATTTCTAGTTGTTAAGAAAACAAAATCAAGAATGTATGCTGACACTGAATAACACAATAATGTCTGTTTTAACTGATGCTTCTGCCATAATATTATCAGTGACAGCTACAGAGATAATGAAAATTTTATAAGTTATAAGCCATTGAAATTGGTTTTAATATAGTTTTATTAGGTTAGAAATTATAAACCACTGAAATTGTCTTAATATAAATTGAGACAGTTATTAGCCCTTGAAATTTGTCTTAATATAGGTTTAGAGGGTTATGAGTCATTGAAATTGGCCTTGATATAGATTTTAGATGGTTATATACCATTGAAATGGACGTAATATACATTTTAGAGGGATGTAAGCCCTTGAACCTCTCTTAATGTAGATCCTGAGGGTTATAAGTCATTGATTTTGGTCTTAGAATAGATTTAGAGGGTTATAGGCCACATGATTTTTCGGTTTTCATCTTGTACCCAGTTTTGTTCACAGTTCATTTCTCTTTGTGTGTGATCTACAAATGCTGTATTTGACCTATGCTGATGATGTGATCTTAACAATTACCTCTGGTCATAATCATCGAAGAAATAAATCAACGGTTAAGTGAAACCCAAAACTCTATCACATCATCATTGACCCCATTTCCAGTAAATGTCAGCATTTGCAGATGCTGATATATTATTAACTGTAGTGGTATGTAGTGTTATGATGTACTTCAGCCAACACTTCCCTTAGTAACGAAAACCTGACATCGGGAAACAGAAAATGGTAGAGGTAATCAAAGTATTTACTGTATGAATTAAATATTTGTTTTGGATAATATATAAAATGTGGGCTTGTAAGGGGTAAGTTTGACATTTTTGGCCTAAATTGCTGTCTGCATTCCTCATCAATGGGGTGGCCACCTACAAGAGGTACTTTTGTACACAAACTAGTCAGTTTGAGATAACTGGCTATATAGAGAAGTGGTCACTTGTGATGGGGACCACTGTATTATATGCTATTTTTATAGAGATTCTTACAGTGGTAATCTGTGTATTAACACATTGGTGTCATTCAAGTTTTACTATAGCTGATTCTAGTATTAATGCTGCCAATGAGTCACCAGTGATTTTGATTTTGGCTGTACCTTAGCAAAGTTGTAGCCTTAATACACTTCCCTTGATAAGAGTATTATTAATGATGAAAAGTTGACTCTTTTAACATGGCCACTATCACTAAGGTAATGTTCATTGCTTTATTGCATATACTATACTCAGCCATGAAAATGTACCTCCTATAATAAGGACACCTTGATATATCATGCACAGGCATGAAAATTTATATCCTATAATCAGGACAGCATGATGTATTCTATCCACAGACCTGCCAACTCTTACGATTTTGCCGTAAGTCTTACGAAAATTACCCGTAAAATACGGACTTAACGGCATACAAGCAAAAACTACGGAAAAATGATCGTTGCCGAAAAATCCGGATAATTGGTTGATCTGTGTTTTATTTGGTTCCGGCATTCATATTAGAATTGGTGGCGCTCTACAGTTTCGTATTTAGCATAGGGTTAGAGTTTTAAAGAAAAAGAATTTCCCCTGGTTTCCTCACTAGTTATACTGGCTATTTAAAAAACTTTGTATATCTTAGGTATTGTTCAATGAACCTTTAAATTCCTTTATTTTGGTGTATGATTGATGGGTGTAATATGGGTTATAGAGTATACAGCTTGGCCTTATTCCAGATGTGCACCTTTCAAAAAAGTGCTAGCTCCACTTGCTCATTTTCACTTCCCAAACTTCAGAGGTAAATTGTAAAAAAAAGAGCTGATAACTTTTTTTACATTTTATATATTTGGTAATTCATTCACTGCACTTTCAGAAGCTGGTATTGTCTAGTCTGGCAAAATTCATTTTCCCTATTTTAATAGCTGCCAAGGATAGTGTACTTTAGACAAATTCAGGTTGAGTTTTGGAGCACAAGGGAGCAGTCATTTTAGTTAGCAGTGTGCTAAGATCATTTACAATTTCCAAAAGTACAATATCCAAAGAAATGTCAGCCACATTACATGAAAGTAGCATAGAGGTATGCCAACATTCTCACCACTGTGCATGTTTTAAATGCAAACAACTTCACCTTACATACATCACTCTCTCAAAAGTACATAATAACTGGTGAGCGCCACCATTAGTGAAATTGGGTAGGGAACCAGACTAACTTTACAGCAGCACCCCCAGACGCTTTAAACTGCACCTATTCGTTCATGCGAAGCGTCTGCATGATAAAACAGTTGATTACATAATTTATTAAAAATGGCGTCCCGGAAGTGATGCATGTTTAAGACGAGAGGGAAAATAAGCCTCTAGAAAAATGTTAATAATCAACACAGAAGAATAGAAAGGAATATTCAGATTCTTGTGAATAAAAGATGGGAAGGACACAATTACTTTTATTGGACATCACGTGCCAATTTGAATACGTCTCATGACTATTCTGCGTTGCACCAAACTGAAGTTACGGGCTCCGAAACGTGCGAATTTTGCCTGCCGGGAAAAAAAGAAACTTTGTGAGTCAAGGTATATTTATAAGCTGTACTAGCTGCATTTTCTAAAGTTTCGACCGTTTGCACATCAAGGTAGGTCTTGATGTTACTGTGATGCAATTCTTCAACTATTCAATTAATACGAGGTATCTAATGTTATCGTTGTCTTTATCAACCTTTTTAGAACAGCACCACCTATCAAATTGTCGTGCATTTCCGTGCAGATTATAGGTTTGGTCAGTTGATTTTCTACAATTCCCAGACCCATGCCAATATGACTCGGGTACCAGCTCATAAAACTTAAGATATATTCGTTAACCACATCATAATCAACACTGTTGTGCTGACAATGAAATGTGAATATCACGAGCTCTGCCAAAAGTTTATTTTGTAATAATGAAGTTCAGTGCTACTTTGGCCATCTCACATTTTCAGCAATTTTCTCCAAATGAAGTAAACATGGGTCTACTTCTTTTTCTTGAAAAGTAGGTACTACCTTGATATTTCTGATGACATCAAAAACTGAATTTGTGTAAAGTGGGGCAGCGCTTTCCACTTGCCAGCTCTAGTTATTTTAATCTAAATTTAAATTCCGTTTCTTCCTTGTCTCTCTGCATCTGCTTTCCCTCTCTTCTATTTCTTTTTGTATATGCACTTGAATTTTTATTAGCCTATCTCCTCTTTATCTCTGTCTCTCTTTCCTCTTTCTGCAACTATATTTCTCACTTTTGTATCTCACTGTATTTGTATCATTTATATCTGAAACTGAAGTTTTCTTAATTCTAATTCCAATTTGTTTGTTTTTTTTTTTGTTTTTTGTTTTTTGTTTTTTTAGCTTTAAGTCTATTTTCGAGGATTATAACCCCTCCTTGGTAGGATTTGAAACAAGCTCCTCCGCTCTAGATGACATTGTAAAAGCTTACATTTCTCAAATATGTGAAATAATACCTAGAACTTAGAAAATTCCGAAACAAAGTGGACTTGAATTTCAAAACAAAGTTTTCTGAATATTTTAGAGAAATTCGTATCCGGTACACCAGCCGCTAATTTTATATTACAACTCTATGGTCTTAAATTAGGTAATAGAAAAGCGCAAATACCAATAAGTTTGTAAAATTCAACAAATAATTTATTACCTTAGGATACAAAGTGAAAATTTAAAAAGAACTTATAGCATGCGAATTAAATCCCAAACAGGCCAGAAAGTTCTATCACCAGACCTAATGAATAAAGTTCTAACTAAATTCCAGTTGTGTTCGAAATAAGATCCAAGACTGAGTGTGTTGATTTGCCTGCGGTGGCCTGTGACGTGGAGATGTGCCAACAGTCTTTTGATGAATTAAAATAATGTTTCTTTTCAGAATATTATTGAAGAGCACTTTGTATTTCTAGTAAATAATAATTTGAATAAATAATTCCACCCAAATCGAAATCAGAACACAACAATACAAATGATTCTGATAAAGATTTTACATACAAGAATGAATAATTTTTAGATAAATAAGATTATATTGCCCTCTACTTGACCTATGTCGCAATTACGATTTTCTGGAAATACTCTGTCACTAAAAGGAATTTTCCATTCTTGAATATTCTAAGTTGTCAATAAGATAAAATCTGTTACTAAAATTATAATAAATAACATGGTAAACATCAGGTGCAGCAGGTTATTCCGTTGGAGAATTCCAATGTCCCAGACTCAGACTAAGACAGGCATGTTTACCTTTATTGATCGCAATATTTAACCCACATCATTATGCAATATTAACTATGTATTATTTGTTTACCAAATTAATGTTACTGGTCAGGTACACAATAAACTTGATTTTGGATGAAGTCAAGTCCAAAATACAATTATACATAACATATAATCATGAAGAAAAACTATCAAACAAAAATTAAATACACATAACAATTTTATAGTGAAGAGTGGAGTGCGATGCTGTAATAAAGAAAAAGTCAGAACGCTGTGGGTATGTGAGAAAGCTTGCCAGTAGCTTCCAGTGGGTTGGTGGTTCTTCCGGGTGCTTTCCCGAGCTCTTCCTCTACCAGATATACTTGCTGCCATGTATAGCAAATCAAATTTAGTTACCCAGCTGAAGCTGAGGCTACCATCCTAGGCATAGAGATTTGGGTTTCCAATGTGAAGTCATGGATGACATGTAACAAGCTGCATATGAATGATGATAAAACTGAAGCCATCCGGATCACCACACAAAGACTTTCTCATTCACGTCCTTCACCTCAAACAATAAGTATCAGCAATGCCAGTGTTAAATGTACATAGTCAGTGCGAAACCTAGGTGTCACTCTCGACAGTACGCTCTCATTAGACCAACTTGTAATGAACATATGTAGACTGCATATCTAGACCTGAGACTCATCAGCTACATTCGCAATTTTCCGTTGATGCCACTGCAACACTTGTGTGTTTCTTAGTACTTTCAAAACTGTAATTCACTTTTATCTGGTTCAACTCAGAATATGCTACAAAAACTTCAAAAAGTCCATAACATGCCTGATAGGATCATCCTTAGAGTATGAAGAACTGAACACACGTCTCCATGCTCTGTAACCTTCACTGACTACCTGTTCGATCCAGAATCAAACATAAAATTAGTTCACTATGCTACAGAGCCAGTCCAATATATCTATATGACCTCGCCCATGTGTACACCCCATCTAGAAACTTGCTCTCCTCTTCCGACAATCACATTCTCATTGTTCTCACTGTTAAAATGAAGTCATACACATAAAGTTCTTTGGCTTACCAAGACCCATGTACATGGAACGAACTGCCCATTGATCGTAGACACAAGGGTACTTTTGTCCTCATTCAGTACTGCTCTTAAAACATCTATTTCGACTACAATAAAGACTTAAATGACTTAATAATGTTTACTTCCTTAATTATTTCAGCATGTTTTTGTTTTGTAATTTCATGGTGTTTGTTTTTGTAATCTTGTCGATGTATATGGGCTTCTTTTATGTATTATCTAATATTGTATAGTGCTTTCAGCTTCTAAAGATAAGGCGTTGTACTAAGTCCACAATATTATTATTATTATTATTATTATTATTATTATTATTATTATTTGCTGAACAATGGCGTTAAACACCCACAACATACAGAAAGTGCACTACGTCATGACAAAACTGTCATTTTTGTTGTGTCTCCTGATCTGGTCAAGGATATTGACAAAAAGAAAACTCTTCTTCAATAACTATAAAATTATTTTCTCGTTTTGATTTGTAACAGTTGTGAAGCAGAATCGAAAACTTTCGCGACAAATTATGTGTATCATGTTATGAAACGAAGTTTGATATCCTTAAGCGAAGTCACGGTATCATTGTCTTTTTCACTGTCCGCACAGGGAGTTAACTCTTGGTATGGTAACATCACTGCCACAAAGCGGCAGCGATATATTCTGAAAGAATAAGAGCCATACGGAATGTGTGTCTTTTCTTACGGATATATGCATGAATTATCCTTAATAAAGTTTGCACCTTTCTAAGAGATAAAATACAGAACCAAACTGTAGACATTAAATATATATATTTAAGACATGACAGCTTTAGATTAACAAACTTCGCTTCATAATATAATCTGAAGAATCCGAAAGTTGTTTATAGTCCTGTAGTTACAATAGTCTGCGGTTTTGTCCAAAAAATATAGTATTTTTCGCCCTGTAATAAATACATTTTTACATGTGTACCCAGTCCCAAAAATAAATTAAATCGTTTAATAATAATCGTTTGGTTGCTAAGACTCGCTTAATAAATGTAATCACATAGATTTTAGCTTTACCTGTTCGTTTTTTCAACCAAGTTATGTAGTTAGGATTTCTCTAATGTACCATTTCACTCTTTGCCTAGATACGTACTGCATATCTACACTCCACAACAACTCCCGTCTGTACTCGCTCTCACTCATACAAGGACACGTGAGAAATAAAGCAAAATCTGTCACATATATGATTCGCCGTCCTGCTATGATTTAATGTATAAATTCGGTTGGAAAATAGTTGAAAATGTAATTGTGAATACAGTAAACTGTGTCTGACTCTTACAAGTAGGCCTTGGCCGTGGCAAAGGCTTAAGGCAGTTAAAGCGAATTGATTCTCGTTCCTGAGTTTGTTCTAAGGAAAAAAACAAACACTCAACAGTCCTTTTCAGGGCTACCCAATACTCTCGAAAAGAGTGACTATTCATTTTGCCAAAATCAATTAAAACTAAAAATCCCTTCTTTAACCCTATGATGTACGTGTTGTGAGTGTATGAGTGTAGGTCCTTATTATTTCTAAATAATGAAAACCAAGAGACACTTACGTTTTTTTCAGTTTGGTCTATTCTGTTACAATTTTTTTGTACAATTCAATATCACAACATAACACAATGCAACACTTTTAAAAAGTTCATAGATTTCTTCTGTGTCTTTTTTTCTTTCACTCTCTCTGTTTTTTTCAATTTCTTCACTTTTACAGTTTTATCCTCTTCTTCATCTTCTTCTTCCTCACATTTTTCTCGTCTTCTTTTCTTTTCTGTCTTCTCTTTCTGAACGTGTCGGGGTTTTTCTTTTGCCGAGGTCACCTCTGTTTCTTCTTCTTCTTCTTCCTCCTCCTTCTCCTGCTCCTGTTGTTTCTTAGGGCACTCTGAAGACCAATGTCCTTTCTCTTGACAATGATAACAGGTATCTTGACTTTTGTCTCTTCTGCCACTGATCTTGCTTTTATAACGATCTGGACATTCTGTAGCCCAATGCCCTTTGTTCTGACAGATATAGCAAGTATCTTGACTTTTATCTCGAAAGGAGGAAGAGTAGTCCTTCGGCTTGTCTGAAGAAAACTTTCGTATGACACCTCGCAAAGCTCTAATCAAAAGTTCGATCTGTGTGGGTTCTTCCATTGTGCTGATCGGATTGAGAGTGAAATGAATACTGAGAGGGGAGTCACTAGCCCTTTATATATGGCCTGGTCTGACATAGATATATAGGGGTTCATGGTGTTTCACATGTAGTCATTTGACTTTTTTGCAATCAAGATGAAACGATCGCATCATTTAGAAAAGAAAGGAGAAGAAAGTAAGAGGCAGAAACGTGATTTATCGCCTCGCACAGTAGCTGAAGTCTTGGCACAAATTCATGCCAGCGATTTTGAAGATGAGATGAGTGAACCAGAATCGAAGCCTAAAGAGTCTACACTAAATCAAAGTCCATTACCATCAGTAAACCCTGAAAAGTACTACCATATTCGGGAGACGGACAAACGCTCTTCCAGAAAATTTAGAACCACGGCCTACACGTACGCAGTGAAGTTTAAAGATTTCAAGTCTGACGTACCCTTGGAAAAAGCAGAAGGGTTCATCACCGATGTGTGGGATTCTTTGTTAAACACACTAAAACAGCAATGTCAAGCCAAAGAAGACGATCGCTTGAGACTTTCTATTCATCACGACAATTTGAAGTCTCCCGTTTGGATCGAGTTTAGCAGTCCAACAGAATTGACACCTTCCAAAATCATGGACAAGATTCAACACGTACAACAATCCAACGACAAATTTCACATCACGGACGGAAAAGCGGCACTGTACATGACCCACGTGTCTCTTCCCCAAGGGACAGGTAAAAAAAAGTTGATGTTGGTAGACAACTTGCGTAACCTCAAGCGTAGTCTCGTCCAAATTAACAATCCAAAAGACAAGATGTGTTTAGCCCGTGCCATCGTGGTAGGACAAACGTATGCTGACAAGAACGATACGGATGAATGGAAAAGAGCCTGGAAAACTATTCAACGATCGGACCGAGCCAAACAACAAAGAGAAGCAGAACTCCTGTTACAGCAAGCGGGGTTAGCTAAAGACACACCCTGCGGCATTCCTGAAATGCAAAAGGTGCAAGACGTCTTGGCTCCACGTTACACCTTGAAAGTTCACCCTCAAGAAGTGCGCGGACCTCTGTTGTTTTGAGGTAAAGATTTTAAAGACGGAAAATACATTCACGTCTATCATCACGACGAACATTTTGATGCCATTACCAGTATCACTGCATTCCTGGGATACGGTTATTACTGTGAGAAATGTGACTATGGCTATAACAATCGAGAGCAACATAAGCATTGCGGATCAAAATGTAAGGGATGTTTAGCCTCTACACCCTGTCTGGACGAAGGACAAGAACGAGTGCATTGCTCTGCTTGTCAGCGCACGTTTGTCAGTCCTGCCTGTTACCAACAGCACCTAAAGACGCAAGGTTCACAGCAGAAATGTGCTTGTCAGCTCTTGAGATTGTGCCCTACTTGTGGACAAGGCATACGTACCAATAGTGTCAAGTTAAACATTTGTCGAGGAAAGAAACGATGTCACATTTGTCGCCAAATCGTGGACTTAGAACACCAATGCTACATTCAAAAATACCATTCTAAACATGAAGAAGAAGATAATGACCAGAAGAAGAAAGGGAATTTCATCTTTTTCGATTTCAAATGCATGCAAGAGACTGGCATTCACATTCCTAATTTCTGCGTGGCTCACCGAGCGTGCGAGAAGTGCATCCAAGAGCCTATCTTGATTCATTGCCCTCACTGCAGCAAAATTCCTGGAGGACGTGAAAAAATCTTTCGAGGACCAAACACACTAACCGATTTTGCCCAATGGATCTTAGACCCTATCGACGAAACGTGGAGCCAAGAAGATATCGAACGTTACGGAGATTGTCATCGCCATGCCACGGTGATGGCTCACAATTTCTCGGGATACGATGGACAATTTCTGTTGAGATACTATACGGAACAAAGTACCGAACGTCCGAAAGTAACTTTGAACGGAACCAAAATCATTTCCATGCAAGTGGGACAAGTACAGTTTAAAGATTCAATGAGTTACTTGGCTATGCCTTTGAGCCGCATGCCTAAAACGTTTGGCATGACAGAAATGGCCAAAGGCTATTTTCCACACTTTTTCAATACCGAAGCCAATCAACACGCCGTTCTACCCCATTTGCCTGAGGCTCACTACTACGACCCCGACAGCATGCGTACCGAACAACGAGAAGCTTTCTACGCATGGTACCAGACTCACGCTTCGGACCCTTTTGACTTTCAAGAAGAAATGTTAAAATATTGTCGTTCCGACGTAGACATTTTACGTCGCTGCTGTGGAAAATTTCGAGAACTGTTCATGGAACACGGAGGGATCGATCCTTTGAAAGAAGCTTGTACCATTGCCAAAGCGTGTTCCTTAGTGTATCGTCAACGATTCATGCCGAAAACACCCTAGCTGTCATCAGTCCTCAAACGACCAATTTTGTCAAACGTCAATACTCGGTCAAAGCCCTACGCTGGTTACATTACTTGTGTGACAAGGAAGACAAATGGATCCAACACGCTCGCAACGGAGGAGGCGAAAAGACCATCGGAAGGTATTCAGTAGATGGCTGGGACTTAGAAAACCACAAGATTGTGTACGAGTTTAACGGGTGCTTATTTCACGGATGTCCCATCTGTTACCCTCAACGTGACACTAAAAACCAGTTTTTACAACGGACCATGGAAGACTTGTACCAGGCCACTTGTCAGCGACGCTTGAAGTTAGAAGAGCAAGGATACCAAGTAGTGGAAATGTGGGAACACGAGTACGATCAGCGATTGAAAACCGATCCCGAGTTTAAGCGCATCGTGGAAAGCTACAAGCTGGTGGACCCTCTGAACCCACGGGACAGTTTGTACGGAGGACGGACGAATGCCACCTGTTTGCTGTTCCAAGCCGACGAAGAGAAAGGAGAAGAAATCAAATACTTGGACGTGTGTTCTCTGTATCCGTACGTGTGCAAATATTGCCACTTTCCCGCAGGGCACCCGCAACTGCTGACCGAACACATCGACGTAGACAATATTCGACAATACGAAGGATTGATCAAGTGCAAAGTCTTGCCTGCCACGAACTTGTACCATCCCGTTTTACCACATCATTGCCAAGCAAAACTGATGTTTCCCTTGTGTCGTACTTGTGCTGAAACGTGCAACCAAGACCGCCCTTGTCAGCACACTCAGGAAGAACGTGCCTTCACGGGAACGTGGGTCAGCGTGGAATTGTTTAAAGCTCTGGACTTGGGATACCAACTGTTAGAAGTGTACGAAATTTACCACTTTCCCAAGACAGAAAAATACCACAAGGGCAACGATTCTCAAAAAGGCATTTTTGCAGACTACGTGAATGCCTTTTTGAAACTGAAACAAGAAGCTAGCGGATATTCTTCCTGGTGTCACACTCCCGAAGACCAAACACAGTTCAAAGAGAAATACTGGAAGCAGGAAGGCATCATTTTAGACCACGTGGAGAAAAACGAAGGAAGGCGATCGTTTGCCAAAGTGATGTTGAATTGTTTCTGGGGTAAAATGGCACAACGACCGTGTTTACCCAAGACGGAGTATTTGACAGAACCTTTCCTCTACTTGCAGATGATTCACGCCAAAACCAAATACATGAAACACGTGGACGTCGTTCGTGAGGACTTACTCTTAGTCAATTACGAAGAAGAACTGAACTTTGTAGAAGCCGACGAATTTGGAAATGTCATCATTGCGGCTTACGTGACAGCCCATGCTCGCTTAAAACTGTACGAAGCTTTAGAACTATTAGGAGATCGTGTACTGTATTTTGACACGGACAGTTGCGTCTACATTGATCGCCTGGGTCAACCTTACCTGATCATCGAGGGAGACCGTTTAGGAGCCTGGACGGATGAGCATCCCGACGACAAGATTCTCAGTTTTGCAAGTGGCGGTCCCAAAAATTACGGTTACGAATACCGTAACCCACAAGGAGATGTGAACACGGAGTGCAAAGTGAAAGGATTGACTCTCAATTATCGCACCAGCCGAGTGGTAAACTTTGGCGTCTTGAAAGAAGCTTTTCAGTCTGGAGAGGATGGAAATTTTAAAGTGACTACCCACGAACCGTATAAGATTGTACGTTTACTCACACACCAAATCGTCAGTCGACCCTTGGAAAAAGTTTATCAAATCGTGTACCAGAAGCGAGTTCGGCTTCCCAATCACTTCACTTTACCGTACGGTCATGCCGATATTGGTCAGCATATAAAAAGGGACAACGTTCAAGGTCGATAGTTCATTGTGACTACCATTGCTAAGCGAGAAAGATGAATCCATTCACACAGCAAGTATCCAGTAAGAGTAAACCCAAGTACGATGCTGTGCCTTGCGATGATAGGGATGCCGTACGCTATGACCTTAGTGATTCAGTACCACATCATCATGGGAACTTTGCTATAACTACTACTTCTACTACCATGCCTACCATGGAAAGTGATGCTGTACGCGTCAAACCTGACGGATGTGAAAGCGATGCCACTCGTTATCGCACACCTTTTCACTTTACTGGTTTTCATGGTGGATGTCCACCTCCACAGGAAACCATGCGACTACCACCTTACGGATGTCATGTAAAACTGAGCAAACTCCTAAGGATTTCACCGTACCCTCATCGAAATGAACCTGTGAAAGACGAATATTCGTTCCCTGTGCGTTTGCCAGAATACTGTGATTTTGAAAGTCGATTGCAAACCTTCCAAAGAGAATGGCCAAAATATCTGGGAGGACCTACTCCCGAAGAATTAGCCAGAGCCGGATTTCTTTACTTGGGCGAAGGGGATAAAGTCAAGTGCTTCAGTTGCGGTGTGTCACTTCACGAGTGGGAGAAGAAAGATTGCGCTTACCTGGAACATGCTCGATGGTCTCCGGAGTGTCACCACCTACCTTTAGTAGGTATTCGTTCCCTGTGCGTTTGCCGGTAGGAGAAGTGTTTGACTGACATGATCATGGATACTTTACAAGAGAACATTCGTGGTTTACCTGTGGAGTTGAGAGAACGCATTTACCGAGAGTTGGTCAAAATACAAGTGAAACGAAAAGAATCATTGCATCCGTTACGTCACCGATGTTTGAACCACTGGTACCTAAATGCTATAAGAGGATTGATTCTGATGAAAGTGTTCCAGTGGTCAGACATTCATCAACGGCCCGAGGGCGAGAAGGATTGGTTTTTTACCGATTCTCTTTACTACAAGGTACACTTACTGCAACGAATTCCAGAAGAAGAGTTGAAGAGTTACCAAAATCTTGTACACAATGTAAACTTAGTTAAAGAGAGAACTTATGAACGACTTGTGATGTGCAAGTTAGTCACTTTTAAACCTGTGTTAGTGACAATACCAGAAGAACAGTCTGTCACCGAGGAAAACCACTCTATTCAGGACAAGACTGTCATCGACATTCCTGAAAGACTATTCCGGGAGGACCCTTGTGTGACTGAACCAAGGAATGTGCAGACTCTCAGAACATTACACACTACTCCTACGATTTCACCTCTTGTTCACAAAAAATGTTGTACAGAGACTTGTTTATATTCCGCTATGGTCGTTTTGTTGTGTTTTTTATTCCTGTACTTAACCACATGGCTTTTATGTATTTTTGTCTTTCGTGTTGTTCACCATTAAGGATGACAATAAACGTGTCCTGAAAAAGTATAAAAACTCTTGTCTTGTCTGTCTTCGTGTCACAAGTGACATTTTGTTACACTACTACTATGGCTACCTCTACTGTCTCTGCTCCCTCTTCCTCCACTGACAAAGTAAAGCCCATCGTACCACCAGTCTCAATGCTCATTACTTGGTGTTGTTTAAAAGCCCTAGAGATAAATCGCAAGTACAAGTCTTAGCCAAACAGTTAGAAACGCCTTGGCTGATTCATGCGTACGACGATGCCACTCAAACCCCACACGCTTATTTACTCGTGGATTTAAAACCCACTACTCCCGATTATTTGCGATTTCGTACCCATCTGTTTCACCTCTGGTGCCAAGACGGAGGACCTATCGTGTACACGTCTCCGTCGTCGACTTAATCACCCCAAAAAAATCTATAAAAACCTCGGTCACTTGGACTCTGTCTCACACATTGTCAACATGACGTCCCTTCAGTCTCATCTTCCCATTAAATTGATTCGTGCCTTGTACGGCATCAGTCGCGAAAAAAATCCACAAATACATGCTCGTGTCTTAGAAGCTAGTCTCAAAGAAGTCTTACGATGGTTTACGGTGACAGCAAGTCAATTACTGCAAGGCATCATTCAGATTCCACATCAAACCAAACGTTTTTTTGAGAGAAACAAAGTTGCCTTGACGCAACTAGCCGATCCTCGCATCGACACTCAAACCAAAACGCAAATCATTTTGAAACCTGGAGGAAGTGGTTCTTTAGGAGGTGTCATCATTCGTTCCCTCTTAGAATGGGATCCTAATGCTCCCAAAGTTGTCCCCAAGAAAAAAGCCACACCCAAACGTACCTAGAAGAAAAAGAAA
>JAECUM010094682.1:0-34177 GCA_016617855.1 Megalonaias nervosa | reverse complement strand
CACACAAACACATACACACACAAACACACGAACACACAATAGAATTATGCTGTCAATAACAGGTTCCATGTCCTACCTTAGGCGAATGGCCTCCTCCCAACATAATCATCCGTAGGGATGATGAAGTCATTCCAAATAATAACTGCGATTGCTATTTTTTGGTGTTCACGTGTAGCAATGTCATAAACTGTTCCAACTGCTTGTTGAAATAACTTCCAGCTTGTGTACTCCTTCACTTCATTAATACAAGTTTACTAGCATACATGTGGAAATAAATAGCAGAAAGGTTGATTAAACATGGCAGACACATAATTAAATTACGTTGTTGTTTTTTCTTTAATTTTCTCCGACGAGAAAGTATTTTTCATATGTCAAAGAAATCAAGAACCATTGCAACTTGCATATTGTTTTATGTTATACATCTGTAATACGTTTATGCCGTTTCAATAAATTATCAATATTGTAACAAGTGTTTGACTAATCTTTAAATATTACATTTATCTGAAAAGATTTTAGACTGATTATACACTAGGAAATATAGATGTAGTATGTATTGGAAGTTATGACAATCTTGATTTGAATATTGTGTTACGAGTCTATGCTTTTAAAATAAGTAACAGAAAAGAGTGAAGACAACAAGCTTTGTAAAATTTATCAAATTATTTATTTCCCTAGAAAACAAAGAGAAAAATTAAGAAAAAAGAACTTACGGTTTTACGATTTAAATCCAAAAATAATCCAAGAATTAAAAATAGAAGTCCTAGTAATAAAAAGTCCTGAATAAAACTGAGTTCGAGTCCCAATGAAATCCGAAATTGAAGGCGATGACGTCTGTTGTGGTCAGCGAAGTGCTACTGTGTCAACAGTCTCTTGTTGAATCACACAAAATAATATTCCAGTTTTGAATTCAGTACAAATTCCAATAAATGTCTTATCCAAGAATTTTGTTTGAGAACTTTTGTATTTCCAGGAAAAGAATCACTTGAATTCAATAATTTGAAGAAAATAAAAATTCAACCCAAACTGGTCACAACATAATACAACTTAACGTGTGAAGAGTTTTAAGCCCCACTGAATTAACCTTTATCAAAAACAACAGTTCTACACGAATTAAGACGCAAAACAGATTCCCGGATGAGGGTCAAAAGTTCATTCTTCTGGAAAAAAATAGAAGTTTGTACCAATTGATATATGCTACTTGTATCGTAGTCCAGATATGACCTTGACTTAACTTAATGATTCTTACTCTGAGAAAGATATATAAAAAAAAGGTTGTTTACCAAAACTCTCACTGAATTTTGGAACAAGGTCAAGAACTAGATACAATGTTTCTATTATTAGTTGTTTACAAAAATATTTAAAAAATCAATTTTGGACAATGTCAAACCCAGTAAACAATGTTACATTACAATAGAATGTAATCGAATTTTAAAAAATAGTTAAAACTAACAAACAAACAATTAAATTAAATATACATAACAATTGATCTTGACAAAGATAGTAGTGACAGTGGAATTTGATCCTGAATTAACTGAAGTCTGATTTGATACTATTGATAATACTAGTATAGTTTAATAATCTTCCATTCCTGGTGTTATTGACACTGATTCTGACTTACATCCCATTATAGTGACACTGACTTTGACTTACAGTACCATGACAGTGACAATGGTTTTGACTTAGAGTCCCATGATAGTGACTGATTCCGACCTACAGTCCCATGATAGTGACGCTGATTTTGACTTACAGTCCCGTGATAGTGACTATGATTCTGACTTGCAGTTCCATGATAGAGACACTGATTCTGACGTACAGCCCCGTGATAGTGACACTGATTCTGACTTACGGTCACATGATAGTGACACTGATTCTGTCTTACAGTCCCAAGATAGCGACACTGATATTGTGTATTAAGATTTTTCAGATGCAGAAAAAACTCCGACTTCAGTGAAATCTCTAAAATTCAAAACACTGAAAGTGACGCTAATTTTGACTCACAGTCCCAAGATGACGACACTGATATTGTGCGTTAAGATTTTTCAGATGCAGAGAAATTCGGAGTTAAGTGTGAAATCCATGAAAGATGATTGATTTTGGTTAACTAATTTGGAACAATTGATATTTATCCATTTATTTCTGTGTCACGATCCTTGATGCTAATACTAGTTTTGTTGACTATCCCCAGCAATCCTTCTCTGAGCGTTGTGATGAACAAAGAAATTTGTCTACATAAGAAAAGAACCAAACTAACACTTGCACCCATCCTCAGTTGAGGAGATAAAGGCATTTCTTGGGCTCAATATTTTTTTAGTTTATTAACAGCGCCCCTCATTTCGACTCTGTTAGTCCTCTGATCCGTTTCTAGGAAACCATGCGTAATTTTTAT
The DNA here is from genome assembly GCA_016617855.1 of Megalonaias nervosa. NCBI lineage: Eukaryota > Metazoa > Mollusca > Bivalvia > Unionida > Unionidae > Megalonaias > Megalonaias nervosa. The sequence continues at coordinate 31,791 of JAECUM010094682.1, read as the reverse complement.
TTTGAGATTTTATTGACAAATATTTTTATGTTCATTTTTTAAATTGGAATTATTTATAAACATTTCAATATTAACAACAGATTATTCAAACTACCAATCATGTTATTCTACTTCAGATAGAATTAAAGATTATAAACAATTGATTAATAAAAGTGTAGGAAAATAAAATATATTCCATCTTATATTTCGCCTCAGATAAACACATATCTGAAAAGTTTGTAAATTATATCCATTTAGCCATCCAGAGAGGATTCAAAATCTTTATACGCTCTGACACAGTAAGTAGTTACCTCCATGCCATGGACTTCCAAATATGGGGAAGCAAGAACCCAATCCTGGACCCCTGCTGTCTCAGAAACGGGTGAAAAATTCTTCCGAAGGACTTGAAAGGGAAGAACCAATACATTCACTTTCAAAGGTAATAAAATGATATATATTTCTTTTTTTTTACAAACAAGAGATAATAAGATAAAATTACTTAAATGTCAAGTTTTTCACAATTTCATTTCTTTTCAAATTCTTCACATCTGCTACCTTGCTACAGATCCTGCAGAGAAATGATCCTTATGCATAGGAAACAAAATTCTCAGTGTTGGTTTCTTAACAATTTAATTATTTGCAAAAAGTTGTATCATTGCCCAATCTTCCATATTTCGAAATAATGGTGTAATCATATCCATTCATCTCTTTCAACATGCACACTGTGAAGTTAATGAAACTTTAAATTTATGTATCTTCAGAAATATTTAAACATTCTTTTAATTGTATGATCTCTTTCAATAAATTTCTAACATGCAAAATAATTATTGTATACAACGTATTGGGACATACAGTTTCATATTATTCCACTTGTCAGTCATCCATATTGTCTCACTCCTATACACATACATGCATTTATACGTACAGACGTATTTAATGCCACATCCTATCTCTCTTGACACGATTATTTTCACTTCCACCGTTAATTACATCACTATTCCAGAGTTTAGTGAGACCACATCACAGCGTTGTTTATACGGTACGACAAGATACAACGCCGGTACGTTGTTCTTCGTGTTCAGTTTTAACGTTGCATACACTATTTTGTACCAAATAATTAATGAAGCGGTGAATTGAATGAAGCTTTCAAAGGGAAGAAAATGAGGATGTTTATCAATTAGGAGAAGATGTCACACTTGTATAAATTAATGCGTACTGACACCGATAAATTAATTTGGAAACATTATATGCAATTTTATTTCCTCCAATCTGATATTATTCATAGTGTTACAAATCTTAACTTGTACAAAATTCTGTGAAATCTTGATTATTCAGTTTCGAAAGTATAAATTCTTTATTTTAGCATAACTGTAAATTTCAGTTTCAGGTCCATTTTTTCTCTACTAACATGGACCCATTCATAGATGTACATGGGAAGAATGGATTTGAACAATCAATTCGGTGAAAATGCCCTATGGGAAGTGTTCAAAAATGGTGTGGCAGTAATGTTTCTTTTCCGTTGTAAATGTATACTACATATGTCGTTATTATTATGAAATATATACAGCTCCATCACCCACTCATGAAAAGCTTTGCCTTCTAAGACTTCAGAGCTGATGTTGCCAAAACACTGATAGTCAGCTTTTCATCTAGAGTTCATCCAATCCGCCACTTACAAACAGAAGTCAAAGACTTTCAAAATTTGCACACCCAAAACAAGATGGAAGTGGTGCACCCAGAGAAAGAAGAAAAAGCGTAAAAGGACAGTTTATGGTTGTATTCAGTGAAACATTAACTTTATGCAAAATTGTATGCTTCCAAGCATACCGTAGTTTGCATGGTTTTGTGTTTGAGGAATGAACAATAATTATGCTGACTATTTTCAAGTCTTGACTATACAATTTTCTTCTTTTACTGCTTTTGTATTTCTTCATTTCCCTGTCACATTGACACTTCTATCACATTCCTTACTACTCTGTCACATTTACGTTTATATCACATTGTTCATTTACCTGTCACAGCAATTTTTTAACAAATTTTTATGATGCCTAATGTTGGCAAGCAAAGATGTTTCATATATTATAATGACAGTTAAGTATTGAAAGTTTACTTTATTTACTGTACATGGATATTTTTTTTCAGAATTGTTTGAACGGGACTATTTTTGAAGCAACTCACCATAAAATAGTAATTTTGTCGAATTCTTCATTACTGCTGCTATCAGCCATTATCCGAATAGCTGTCATGGTAATATAACTTTTTGAGTGTCAAAAACATCGTCAGTTTAAATCAATTTCATACTTATAAGAAGTAAACTTAAATTGATTTAAAGTTAAGAATTGGTCTCACACTTTTCAGACTTTGTATCAGAAAGATTGTAAAATAATATTGTTTTACATGTGGATTCGAGATATCCACTGAAAATTTCAGACTGATCAGGGTGCTGAATCGCTTACAAACGTTCATGATATTAAAAAAGTGTGTGTAGATATGTGAATATGAAAGCATTATATCGTTACTATATTGCCAATACAAGTGACATTTTTTTTTTTTGATATAGTAGGGAAATATTACCTTTTCATTAAAAACTACATTTTCGTTTTTAGTTTTCCGTTATAATGGTAACCAGTTAGATTTTATTTCAAAGTAAAACCGTATTTAACAACAGGTCTAATACTAACCAATATAAATAAAAAATAAAGATTTTGCTTTGTCAAAAGATCATGTACAGCAGATATCCAGTTTGTCTGCAACCATCAGGGAGGACAATCACCCATTAGTTTTTATGGCACGATCTGGTATTGATGTATTTGATCGCCATTGTCCGGTATTAATGCTTTTGATCGCCATGGTCCGGTATGGATGCTTTTGATCGTCACGGTCCGATATTGATGCTTTTGATTGTCGATTGTTATCTTGTTTAATATTTTTATGTAAACAGCATGGATTGCTGCTTTGTCATGTCAGTTGGTTGGATAAAACGAAGATTTGTCCTTCTGTCCTGCTCTGTGGAAGACGGCTTCTTTGCCTCAGCCAGAACTTGGTCAATGCTTTACCCGAAGTCACTGCTACCAGCACTGGAGTTTAGTTTTGTCTGATCTGACCTGGTACCAGAGTCATTAATATGGCTTGGTCGAGCATAGGTTTCTGCCTCTACTGGTTCCACCTTTACAGACACCTCTTCTGGAGGTTCTCCTGGGGGAGGTGGAGGAGAAGGAGGCTCCAAGGATAGAGGAGGTGGAGGCTGCTCAGATGGCGGAGGTGGAGGCTGCTCAAGGGGAGGAGGAGGTTCAGTGGGAAGTGGAGGATTAAGAGGTGGTTCTTCAGGCAGTAGAGGAGGCAGTACAACTGGCTCTGATAAATTCAAGTAGGCTTGTTGGAAATGTTGGGGCTGATAAAGCTGTGGATAATGATGATGCACAGGTACTGTTGGCGGGCCCAACCAAACAGATGAATAAGGCATAGACATTTCTTCCATTCTCTGAAAAGAAACACAGGTAACTTGTCATACAAACAAGGTATCATTTTTGTGTTATTGGAAACTTAAACTAGTCTACTGAAGCAATAACTCAACCTATTATCTTAAATCCATTTCCTGCAGTATACTCTACATATTAAAGAACAATCACACCTTACTTATCACTATAGTCTATATCTGTTTCAAACTCTTTCCAATTCCCTATCTAAAACCACCTGTATGGCGAATGCTAATAGTAATGTATGGCGAGTATATTTTGTTACTTTTTTCATTGTGGCGGGTTAGGAACGTGTATTCGAATGGCTTTAAATGGTAATATAACTTTTAAATGATGTACTTAATTGATTACCACTAACAGCTAGGGTAATCCTTCTCACTGCTGGTGAATAAAAAGCTCTATGTTAGACTCTTGTGCAGTTCAAGAGGACTGCTACAGTCCTAACTTCGTTTACATAAGCAGACTAAAGCAGGTTTTCCCAAACCGAAGAATAACTACATGCAAAGAAGCGTCATTTGCCTCTGATAATACCACTTTTATATCATTGTTGTATCGTCTTCTGGACATCTGTTTGCATACTAGGGTCAGTTTTATAGGTCAAACTTTTATATCATGGCTGTATCGTGTTCTTGACCTCTGTTTGTATACAAGGGTCAACTTGTTAGGTCAAACTTTTATATCATAGTTGTATCGTGTTCTTGACCTCTGTTTGCATACTAGGGTCTGGTTTATAGGCCAAACTTTTATATCATGCTGTATCGTGTTTCGTGACCTCTGTATGTACACTAGGGTCAAATTGTCAGGTCAAACTTTTATATAGTGGCTGTATCGTGCTCTTGACCTATGTATAATAGGGTCAGTTTGTTAGGTCAAACTTTTATATCATGGCTGTATCGTGTTCTCGACCTCTGTTTTGCATACTAGGGTCAAATTGTAAGGTCAACCTGATACGAAAGCTCACAAAGTAATGCTGAGCACAGGTTTTCTATATAATAAGTTTTCTCCTACAAAGTTTATGCATTAGACCTGTGTAAACTTGGATAAAAAGGTATGATCAATTATACAGCTACATACGAGCATAATAAGATGCGTGGGTATGTATTCATACGTCATTAAAAATGAGTGGGTATTTATGCACACGTCATTAAAGATGTGTAGGTATGTGTGCACACGTCATTTACCTTGAAGCACAGTTGAAGCTTTGCTATGTCGTTGTGTTAAAGCCGATTTAGAAACTCATTATTTTCATTTGCAGCATTTTATACATGCGAGGATATAATCCTTCTCAATATGCCGGCAATTAACTTGTAATTGTAATATTATGAATATGTTTCACATTTATCATCCATCAGCATCGTGGTGTGAGAATACTAAAGTGAAGATCAATTGTGATGTCACATCATAAACTGCCGCCAATCATCAATAATACACCCAGGCAAATAAACGTACGTATCAATCATCTAAGATTGCATTAGCCCATTTTTGTCAATGTCCTTATCGGTCAGCGCATCTGGAACTCACTAATGAATCATGTTAAGGTTAAAAAGAAACATTTTTCCAAGAATTTATTTGTGCTAATACGGTATCACCTAAAACCTCTATAGATTGGCAATTGCAATTTCGTGATTATTACTTGCGCATATAAAGTTTGTTGTGGGTTTTTTCTATAACCAAGTTAAAATTTAATCAATAAGTAAATCATCTGTCAAATCCCACCCATATTCGGTTTTTCCTAGGGTGGTTAGCATCTGTATGTCACTTGCCATTTGGCAGCTTATTTTAGTGGCAATACATTGCCAACTGTAAGCTCTAGATAATTAGATTCATCGAGTCTCCATAATTTCCCTAACTGAACGCATTATATCATGAACGTGGAAAATAGCTTAACCGACGTTTACTCGCTTATAAGACGAGTCAATCCGCAAACAACAAAGATCTCATCTGCTGTATTATAATGTGCCTGCAGATCAAGGCCTATATTGTATGTACTACTGATTACTCCTAACAAACTGCACATACCCATGTCTGCCAGCGCATTGTTCGACGGCAGATCTGGATCTGTGAAGTTTGCAGTTGGACTCGTCTCATAGGCAAGTAAAGACGGTAAGTTAGATTGCTATGTGCCAATTAAGAATTAACCCATTCGAAAAGCTGATAAAAGTTTCCAAAGAACTCAGAATGGTACAATTTTGTACAAAGGTATACATAAATATCGAATTTACTCCAAACGAATTACTGATTTATCTTCAGTTTTGAGAGCTGATCTATTCAAATCTTGCTGAAAGTATGATTTTGTATGGACTCTGTTTACATTGTTACTTGTAACTCTATATATTGTAACTTGTAACGCTATATGCAATGTAACTTTATACAATGGAACTTGTAACTTTATATTTAGTGTAACGTGTAAAGCTATGTACAGTGCAACCTGTGACGCCGGGTGCAGTGTGACTCAAACCGCTATATGCAATGCAACTTGTGACGCCATGTACTTTGTAATTCTTATCTCTGTATACAATGTAACTTGTGACGCCATATACAGTGTAACTTGTACCGCTATATACAATGTAACTTCTCTCTGAAGACATGTATATAAACACATCCTACTGTAGGGTTTTTCAACAATTACTTCGGCTCTAAGCAAATTAATGCATATTTCAAATTTTGTTATTTGCGCATTCAGCATTTATCGAGCAGGAAAATAAATAAATTCAAAAGGCGCAATTGCATCTTTCTTTCCTCCGGGATAAGGCTATGGCACATGTAATTGTTGTAGGTACTCTATAACTGCTGACTCGACAGGAAAATGCAGGATCGTGTGTACATGGCAAATTTGGACTGCATAATTCATTAGCACACTTTCGTTATCAGGCAGGAACAGTTCTTCAATACCTACCTACGTTCAAGAACTCGAAAACACATACGAAGTAAACGCCATTCATACTTTGTGTGGTGTTAAAGATATCAAAGCGTGCATGTAAAACAAATCTGATGACGAGAGTATGAGAAATGATTTTAAAAAGTGGATGTTTCAAATACGATTCCATGCTTATACCCTGCAAGGTAATCAGAAAAATATTGCATACTGCAGACGATGCATTGATTAGTCGACATAAGGACAGGAAAACATGGGGGAGTGATCCCTAACGTCATAATTCACCTTATCATTATTTTTATCCAATAGAACAACATGTCTCTTTGTTTCCTCGTGAACTGAATCGATAAGAAACTGACGAGTGCAGCAATTTTAATCATACCGACATATTATATTTTACATAACTACGGATCAAATAAAAAAAATAGCAGAGCGACGATACAGACACTGAAACATGATAGAGAGATGAAGCTCAGTTCCGTTTATTGTGGAAAAATTCAAATTTTTACGCAACGACTGAGTTGGCTGAAAACGGTCACGTGATCCTGTTCTGATTTTTCTGGAAATATTTTCCGTTACAAATCCACTTTCCACTGTACATTCAGTCGAACTCTTCTTCGATAGACTCTGTCATCTGTTGTTATTCAAGGTCATTGGCATAAGAAATAAAAGCAGTGGATTGTGGTAAAAATGTATACGAGTTTTGTTGTTTTGAAAGCAAAAGCAACGATTGCTAAATATGCAGTATATTTGCTCAGTAAAAATCATTATGACACTCATTTACTCTTGTCTTGTGATTTTGTAATGGCTTTGGGATCTTTCCTAGCCAAGGGTCACCGATCCACTTAGTTCCACATCAACGGTGAACGAAATGGACAGACAACCTTTGCTTGGCGAAGACAGAGCTAGGTATTCTGGCACCATGTGCACAGACTCTCTAAAGAAAACTACGTGTTTTTTCTTGATGAAATCTGCTAATTTAAAGACTATCTAGGAGGTATATTTGAATGATGCATGAGTGTGTATTTATCGAAGTGTAAAATTTATTTAATTGTTCATATATAGATCATATTTTAATTTTGCGAGTGGATGGGTATTTATCGAAGTGTAAACTGTGAGTGGTTGGGTTATCGAAGTATAAAATTTACGTAATCACTCATATAAACAAAGTTCAAATAGCTTTATCTTAACTTTGTGAGTGATTTAACAAAATTAACATTTTAGTATCCAGCCATGGTTATTTAATCCTTTAGTAAATGATGCAGGACTCGGCAAAATGCTTCAATACCATTATAAGTATCTGGAAATGAGCCTTCTTCATCATACATCATTTTTCTTCCTTGTCCTGTTAGGTATTTATATTTAGATTAATTTTTTATGTAATATTACCGCTTAAAATGAAGTCTCAGTGCTAAGAACAAATCGTTGTAAATTCATTATGTGTACATGAAAATCTGAACAGATGTGCCCCCAATATGTAAATGTAAAGCATTATCGGGTATGATATAGAAACTTCGTCATTAGTGTTGTCAGCTGTCAGACTGTGGACAGCGCTTTAATTATAACAATTTACTTGTTGCTCAAGCCTCCATGCATGATGACTTTATTGTATGTTGATGTACTGCAAGATAATGATGACGATAAATGATAAATATCTTTAAGATACAATTTATGTTACTCTAGTCAACATCATAAAGATCTCCTGAGACCTCAGTGAGCCTTTTTAGCACTCATCACCGTGAGATTGCCTACAATGATCCTTCTTCAGCACTCTTCACATGAAATAGACTCCAGTAAGCATTCTTCAGCACTCATCACGTGAAATATCACGTGAGATTGATTACATGCGCCATCCTCAGCACTCACTACGTGAAATAGACTCCAGTGAGCTTTCTTCAGCACTCATCACGTGAGATATCACGAGCGATTGATTCCATTAGCCTTCCTCAGCACTCACCACGAGAGAAAGACTCCAGTGAGTTTCTTCAGCACTCATCAGGTGAGATATCACGTGAGATAGACTCGAATGAACGATCTTCAGCACTCTGCCCGTGAGATAACCGCCAAGGAGCGTTCTTCAGTACTCTTCGTGTCATTTCCAGGGGAATATCGAAAATCACAAATACAGCTTCGGAAAAGACTTTTATTTTTGTTAACAAATTACGTTATCACAATATTTAAATGCAAAAATAAAAACCACTGACATAAAAATCCATCTAGTTTGACTGGCAATGAATTCAAAATAATACACACACCCCTACCCATTTCGAAATGGTGACTGGTCTGTTTGATTTAATATATAAATGGATGTTTGTAAACCATCACTGAGTGTAGAAAACACAAGCTTGTTGTTTCAGCCTCCCGCACATACTTTTTTTTTTTAATTCTAAGAACTCTATCTTCAGATCATGTTTAAAATCATATGTGTGATGCGAAAACGAAACAAAATGTAAATTTGGGTTGTGTTAGCATAGATGTTTATAATTTATATGGAAATGCCGTAAGATTACATTCATGTACACATAATCATATAATATGCCGCTACCGTACAGTAAATGTACGAGTCAAAATTTAGAAGGCAATGTGCAAAGTATTTCAACTAATTTACATGGTCTTACAGTTTTCGAGAATGGTTGAAGGGAAACAAATGGTCCTTATCTTATATTTTCTTATATACCTTTACAGGTTCCATCAAGGAATTCTGTATTCTGCTGTACCATTTTCTAAACTGCATCAGAATGAATAAGAACAAATAAATTCTAACTGCCCTGAGTACAAGATTTTATGAAAAAGTTACAGTTTCAAGGTAATGTGACTCGGGGAAATGTTTTCAGTCTACGCTTGGTTACTACAATAAAACTTGTAAAACGTATTTTCAAAATTTGGACAGGTATATTCAGAGAATCACAAGCAAAACTAGTCCAATTATTGTTTTGTCGTGTGTGAACATAATTAAGTTTATGTTTTATTGGACCTTCGCAAAACATCTTTTTATTGGTTTTATCGTCCACAAAGGGAAAAATATGAGTTAAAACCAATGTGTTTAAAGTAAGGGAAGTTTACTATGTTATACTTGTACTTATGCGACTGAGCATGCGTGTTTCAGCTGTCACTAGTTAGCAACAATAAACTATTTCAGTCACTTATAATACTTACTGTTTAAGCACTTGAAATAGTTTACATACGATACTGCAAATACAACAGATTTTGCTTAGTGTAAAAATACAGTTAAGATTATTATAGATATATTTATATACATTTTCTTTACATTATAATTTGTAGAACATGAAATTACAACAATACAAATGGTTCAAAATGTACACAAATGTATGGTCACAGACCCTTTCATATACTAATGCACATCATAATAATTAAACAGCGATGTTCATAAATAAAAATAAAAATATGAAACAATCGAATGAACCAGATCACTCATACTTTTGTACAAAAGATACATTCTATTCATGGAACTGTACAGGCAAAATTACCACCCAACATCGCTCAGATACATTCGAATTGATTACCTGAATAAATTATAACATCAACAATAATACATGGATCAGGCAAACGTCAACAGAATAGATAAATACCGTCTCTATTCGCTATAAGTCGAGTCAAACCGCAAACTGCACAGATGCAGATCTGCCGTCGCATAATGCGCCGGCAAATCTGGTTCTATGCAGTTTGTTAAAAGTAATCAGCAGAGCAAACAACATAGACCATGATTTGTCTGTGCATGATGCGATGGAAAATCAGAGTCTATGTTGTTTGTAGTTGAACTCGACCTATAAGCAAGTATAGTCGGTTCATGAAGTACATCTACTCAGAAACACTCTTTATAACCAACTCAGTCATTCTCACTCAGTGAATTGACTTATTCTCACTCAGTGAATCAACTCATTCCCACTCAGTGATTTGACTTATTCTCACTCAGTGAGTTAACTCATTCATATTCAATAAATTGACTCATTCTCACGCACTTTCCTCTAACACACATTCTTTCTAGGCATTAGAACAGTTGCAATTAATATATTCATTGCACCGAAACAAATGATAGTGTGTAAACAATATTCTGAAATCAATCGATGGATACAATAGCAATTTTTTAACACTTATTAACAATGAATCCATGGTAAAGAATTATTCCAGATGTACGCATTGAAGAAATTTTTAAAAGTTTAAAAGATTTTAGTGGGCGACAAAAAATATAATCCATCTACCATTAATATATTTTACAATCCAACTATATGTTATCTATGTCGCCAACTTTAAGGTCAACTGAGACCAAAAAGTGTGAAAAACTTCCATGATCATGCATAGTCCTGGTGTAAATTGCGAATTGAAAGAGTTCTGTGCGAGCCAAGCGTAAATCAAATTAAAAATTTGGACAATATCGAGTGATACAGTGTAAATAAAGAGGAAAATCGCGGAGAACTCCGTCAAATGGTGATATAGACGAGGTCAATACAGTTTTACTGACAAGAGAGTGATAACTGTATGAAGTGTATTCATACAAACTAAGTGTTTTCTAAAAAGTGGAAGAGAACATTACTAATAGTTCGAAAAGAAAATCACACCAATCAATAAGTGGCCTTGATAAACGCTGGTACCAGGCCTAAATTGGCAAGTCAGTGTCAGAGACCTGTAACTAGTCAAATTTCCTTCCCCCACCACCACTGGTAGTCAGTGAGTCATTTGCAAAACAGTGACGTCATTCTCATAAGTTTGCAAATTCCTCTCTGAACTGTATTGATTGGTTGGTAGCTTCACATCGGCGGGGGACATTATGAGCTAAATGAACGAAAATTTTTTATACCTTCTTAAAAAATGGCGGTTGTTAGTTATCTGTGGTCTTACGGCCAAGTAGCGTGGCGCAGTCGTCAGCGAAGATAAATGCTTTGATTATACTTGGCATCACATGACGTCACTTAGTAAACAATCCACCTGTGCATGCAATAGCAGCTTGTGTAATTTTTGCGATGTGTGTTTTCCTATTATTGGCAAAAGGCCCATGAACCTTCCGATTATAAAAACGTGCTCGTCTGCAAGTAAAGACTGCTATCTACTGCATGCATGGATTACTTTAATATTGAAACCTCTGAATCTTTCATGCCTATGATGGTTTATGCAGTAATGAGATCGTACGTGCACACTAAATGTTTAAATACCATTAGGCTGGCGTGCTGAGAAGTGTAGTTTCTTTGTCGTCTATCAATTGTCGATAAATTCAACGTGCTCGAAATAAGAGAAATATTGTTTCCGCATATTTTGCAAATCTATTGAAATATTCCGATGTTTCATTTTAATGGCACGATCTCACAGATACTCGATTCTGTTGAAGAACAGCGGGCAAGACATGGGTACAAACTTACCTTCAATTCAAGTGCACGCTTTAAAGTAATCACGTAATACAAACCATGTGACAAATAGTAACATATCTCTTTATCATGTTTCGTTGGATACCAAATTATTCAAGGGAACATTGCATGATTACATTCTTCTGAAGCCATTTTTGCTTTTGAAATCCTAGAGATCAAATTCGGACACTTCAGGATGTTGTACGCGTATTGAAAGCGGAAGACATTATTTATTTTGTTTATGCAGACTTAAAATAATTATTAACAAATTGATCAACCGTATTTATTTATTTTTTTTACAAAAATAATCACTCTCAGTCCCATCCATCCATTCATCAACGATGATATTCATTCCTCTTTTCATCCATAAATCAATCCGTCTTTCACACTTTCCCAACAACTCAAACCCGTGCGTATGAAATTAAATTCCATTAATCTAATATATTAATACGATATGATCCGGTGGATACCAAGATAGCATACTGCCTTGAAGATTAGTTTTAAACATAAGACCGAAAGGCAACATATTTTCTGACGAATTTGATATTTACAATTGTCTGTAGTCGCTGTGTCATTATGTTTCAAGCAAAATGCCTGAAGTCGATTTGAGAGAAAACTAACTAATTTGACTATTGACAATATTTCAAAATTGTTACACACGTTACCATGGGAGAAAAATAATCATGTTCATATATAATTTGATATTTTTTAAATATATATTCCATAGAATACGTTGCAAAAGATAAGGTAACGTACATACTACTGCCAGATGCTGGACAAAATATGGTTTTAGGCTTTTCTTCTCGAAGGGATGAATTTGCTTGCAAACCTACATCGTGCAGTCGGAACAAATTAGGGTCGAGCGTTCAAATATCGTTCAGTCGGAACAGATTAAGGTCGAGTGTTCCAATGAACAGCTTATTGATCTCGCATGGGTTTTTTTGGGTGATACGCTCAATAGAGTATATCACACGATAATCCAAAATAATTATCCAAGTTTTTAACACAGGCTAAATGCTCAATGAAAGATTGGTTATTTCTTGCACAGGATCAAAAACTGTATAAATTAAGATCAACAAAACAATAAAAAGATTGCAATACTATCCACAGACAGCTACATTAATGTCGATGATATAGAACGCTGTGCCATATACCGTATATACACGTTTACAAGTAGGGACCATTTTCAAATAGCATACTGCCTGATCTGCATCTGCATTATGCGCGGGAAGATCAGAGTATATGTTATTTCTTCAACTAATTGCTTCTAAGAAAATTCCTTAAACCCAGAATTCCCGGCACTTTATGCGGCGGCAGATCTGGGTCTCAGCAGTTGGACCCGACTTGTAAGGGATTATACACACTGTTTAGCACATAGTATACTAACTATCGTACATTTATATACAAGACATGTATATGTAAATTTCTTACTTGCCTCCCCACCCCCAACACATATGGCAGGTTTTTAAAATATCCTCAAAACGCAAAGAATAATTATGTAGCTTGGACACGTATTGTTAGGTTTTGGTCAACTGTCTACAGATATTCTAGGTAGTGATACAAAAACAATTACTAAGAATGTAACAAATGCATGTTTTGTCGACGAACAAGTGCAGTTCTACGCAAACGCTTCTATTGTTGTTACTACAACTGTATTTGTTTTATTTTATGTCTGTGGGTCTTGCTAGGATGTAAGTAAATTCACAAAGCCGGCATAAAACCCCAAGAATTTTCATGTAACACGTGTATGTTTTGTCAAAGATCAAATACAGTTCTAAGCTGTGTAAACATTGCTCCAAAAACTACCATAATTGTCTTTGATTTTGATCTTGTCTAGTTCTGTGTTGAATTATCTACTAGTTTTGTATTGAATTATCCACTAGTTTTGTGTTGAATTATCTACTAGTTCTGTGTTGAATTATCTACTAGTTTTGTTGTACACTACTTGCCTGAATATAACTTGTAGTTTCCGACAAATGGCACTTTTAATTTGTTTCGGTGTGAATATATGTGATCAACAAAAAGGCCAATGAGGACGTAATTAATTACAATAGTACAAATATCTTAGTATGCTTTATATATTAAAAATGTTGTAAACTCCTTCCTAATATAACATCATTATTTACAGGTCATTTCAATCCAAATATAGTAGAAGCGAACTTCATTCTAGCGGTAATTTGTGGTGGAAGAGAATTCTGCACATTTGGCGGAGTTCCTTAATACGCGAATGAGTATAAATCCCTTTTATTGTTTCTAAGAATCAAACAAATCGCAAAAAATCTGCGACTTTTCCCCCCGAAAACTGCTAAAGGCACTTTGACTTGGGTATTTCTGCAATGGCCGCGTTCCTTGATATATCATAGCATCTGTACAGTGCGGGCCTCGATATGTCCTAGAATGTCTGTAGTACCGGCCTTATCTTAGAATCTCTGTATTACGGGGCTTGATATATCATAGACTGTATAATGCGAGCCTGATATTTATTTGGAAAATAATTAATGGCATAAATTAAACTTGCCGTGCAAATGATGTATAGCACATATACATCTATCATCAAGTCTTTGCGCAAAATTCAACTGCCATTTCTAGGAGCTGTTCTAAAAAAGATGGTTCCAAAATATCCCATCATGCATTTGATTTTATGTCTATTAATCCTCTTATTGACGTCCTTGAAAACGTAACTCCGTGTCCCTCCTCGTTCGCATTACAACAAAAATTCACAGATTCTGATTCGTTTAGAACGAATGAAATTATGGCTACACAAGAATGGAATGAAAGTTACTCTATATGGATCCACTTATACCGTGCTGTGATGAGTATGTCCATATGAACAAAGAACACATGTATATCCCTGCCGCAGATAGCACTTTTGTTCTCAGTTGTATGGTGGATGAGCCTGCATTTCTTTAATAAATTTGTCCATTGCCTGGAATAAAAACAGGTGAGATTTTTAATATAAAAATAAAATTCAGCTCTCTGTTGCATTTTTATCCTTGAATACTTTTTTGTTTAAAATAACATGTCTGCATTTATACTAGAGTGAACTCTCCAACGTCACGCCATTGCAACAGCTGTATAAAGTTTGTTACAATTTTAAAAACCGGATAAATATTGGGAAATCTGATATTTTTTTAAATCAAAACCTCTTATAATGCACGACAACTTGACCTGTTTTAAGGATCTTATACATTTTACCTTTATCTTTGTATATACCTTTACAGAATTTTAACAGCATTACGTTTTATACTTCTCTTGTAATACGTTATGTTTGCGTATATTTGGAAATGTTGATCTTATTCATTTTTTTTTTCTTTTGATTCTTTATATTTACAATTTTTAAACTTAACTTTTAGTAGACACCATCTTGCAATATTATGCAAACATACATACATACATACATACATACATACATACATACATACATATCGCTCGATTATTGCCCATGTTAGGTTGAATAAATGGAATCTGAATATATCAGTTTCTGTGCTTTTGTCTGTTTTGTAATTTATCCTAACATATCTTTTCCAATCATTGAAAAATATGTTGCATGATACAGCAGGTAAATATAGCACCAGGAAGGTTATCCTAATGCTACTTCTCCCTTCTTTTGTGTCAAACATTATGGTAGAAATGCAGTAAATCTCATAATTGTCTTTAGATTAAACAATTAAATAAATCACGAAATGTTTGGAAGTTAAATTTTAGGCCGTCTGTATAATTTACCAAAATATATTATAAGTAAAACAAAATTTATCTTTAAAAGACAGATAAATATTGCTAGGTTTACTATTAAGTCTGCCATATATATGGACAAATTATTCAGTTTTTATTGCATATACACGTAGACCTACCGCTGAGTCTGTGCACTCCGGAAGGTTGCAGAATCGTTTTTCTTTTCGTGATGAACAAGAGGCACCGTTGTGTTGGGGTTTTTGAATAACCGTGCGTCGCCGCATCTGGACGGCCTTGGGTCCACATGTTTCAGAACAAGAGCTCCATGGACTCCAACTTGACATGTGACAGTCAATTGCTAGAACAAACACATGAAATAAAATTAGATTAACGACTAGGCAGTTGTTGTGAATCTAACAATATTCTGGAATATTCGAGTATCTAATTATACATTGTATTATTTGAACAACATTACACCTAGTATTTGATTGCAAAACAAAATTATAAAAAATGGGACAGCTCAATCATATCAAAAGCAACCAAAATGGGACAGCTCAATCATATCAAAAGCAACCAAGTCGTTGTTGAAAGTTTGTTTGTCAACATTCGGTTTTCGGAGGTTAGTATCTGGACTAGATTAGCAGGATTATTGGGTCCTTGACAAGAAAATTCATGAAAAAACGATGGGAAAAGGACATTCAAACTGGATTAAAAGAACAAGGAGATAGAGTCAATAGGATTGACTGGTGATGCAGATCTTCTGCTTTACATCAGAAGCACAGTAATGCTAAATGTTGCAGAGGACTTGAAATTGTTCAAAGGAATGAATTGCACGAAGAAATGTAACGCATGTGAATGTTGTGACCGTGACCAGTTGTGATTTTGACCAGTTGATCACATTAAGAAAACGAAGCTCGGGAAAAGCCATATTTTATTGTAAGATGAGCTTATAGTTTTAAAAAAAAAACACGAGGGCGTCGAAAATAGGGTGCCTTGAAAAATTTGGCCATTCAAGTTTCCGAAAACATTATTTTACAAGAATATTACATAGTATAAGGTCTATTCATCTAAAACCATTTTATCATCTTTTTCAAAATGTTAGCTCTGTTAAAGAAAAAAGGAATGACATATGGATATTTACATGTGACCACAACATTGATATGTAAAACTTACGGCACTGTTTAGCTTTACATTTCTTGGTCCTCTCCAATTTCTTCGGACATTTCTTGCCTCCATTTTGAGCATCTCGTTTTATCATCCTGCTCCTCGTCATGGTACCTCTACCACACGTGACGGAACACGCTGACCAGTCCCCCCAAGGAGTGACCATACAGTCATCAGGAGAGGGAGGGGTCATGTTGTCCTTTTTCTTATTCTTCCTTTTCTTCATCTTCATCTTTTCCAATCTCCTCGCCTTCCTCATCATTTTCTGTTTTTTCTTCATCGTCACCTCCATGTCGTCGGGCCGGTTGTTTTCCTGGACGTTATTGGTTGTAGTATCCTGCACTCCCGGTGCCATCATCTGCTTCTTCATCATTAATATTTTTAGCTGATCATCGCTTGCCTGAACCAGTTCTGCGTTAATATCATTAAATTGGGACATTTCTTGTTTCTCTGCAAATTATAAAATTATTTTCCATTGCTATTGTAAACCTCAAAAAATATTTTAATATATGTTACGTTAATCATTTTAATTAGACTTTGGAGGTCGGTGCGGTTGACGGTAAAAGTTTGCCATTTAAGCCCACTCCCATTCATATTCATTGATATATATACTATACCAAATTTAACACTCATTATTTAGGGTATATTTCTGCTCTTGATTCCTAATGTAATGGGTCTTGCTTTCTATCTCAGCTATTTCGTTAACCGGATAAAAGATATATTGTCAAAACACTGACAATTTATTCTAATTCAAAACCTGTTTTAGGTAACTTATAAATGCAAGCTACGTTGAAGATGAAAGAAAATGAATGTTTATTGAATAGTCTATTACATTTTTACAAGGAAGAAGATATACGTGTGTGTATATATATATATATATATATATATATATATATATATATATATATATATATATATATATATCTTTATTGCTAGATTCTGTTGATCTGTCAGAATCAGAACATCCATATCATTAAGATAAGCGATATCGATATTTTTGCTATATACATATAAATTTTCAAATAAAGTAATAAAAATCCCAAAATGTAACTGAAAAAATAAATTACTTGAGATTTCAACATCTCTGATACGAATTTCATCATAACTCATAAGCTGAATTTTAGTTTTTGAACAGCTGATATGCGCACGAATTTCAGTTTTATGAATGAAACGTGTATTACAACAGTTGCTCCTTTTCACTACTGTCACTGTTAATAACACGAGTTCTTCGACGTATAGGTACAGTGGACCCATAGGTGTGATTTACAGCTATGGTGCAGTGGTAAAATTTTGCATCACGGAATGTATCACCTTCTGAATAACCAGGAAAATTTATATACGAGTCTCGGCTGATGGCGTTTGAACTGTTTCTGACGGGACACTGTAAGAGGCTTCGATGGGGACTTGGCATGGGAATGACAGGATTATTCCGACAGTTATTTACTGCGGGATTATTCGATGGGGACATGGCATGGGAATGACAGCATTATTTCGACAGTTATTTACTGCGGGATTACTGCAACTTGATACAGATTTTTTAAAGAGAGTGCGACTTATTTCCATTTGTATGTCACGTGGAGCTACGAAATAGTTATTCACGCTTGTTCTGTCGTAACCAAGAAACAATGGGGAAGAAGTAGTTCCAGCCTCGTATGGTAATACAGAATCAGAAAACGAGTCTAGAGTTTTCCTACTTTTGGGATTTTATGGTAAAATTATGGCTCACTCTTGTGCAGAAAATTGATAGGTATACAATAAATTCGATTATATATAAATGCATTGGATAATTCATTTCAAATCTGCATACAATTTATGACAGTAAAGAGAATAGATGTGCTAATTAATAACAAATTTAAGCTTGGAATATTAAATAAAAATACGTAAATAAGGTCGACTGACCAATCCAAATGACTTTTCCCTGTAAATAAACGTTTCTCGGTGTTTTGCTATAGAATCTAAAAAGCCTAGTTACTATTGAATTGGGGACGTTCTTGGAGGTATGCCAAAGTTAATAAGCATCAGCTTATTTGATTCGTAGAGACCAGTACTTTCTTATTCTGCTCATTAAATCTGAATTATTGAGGATTTTCACTTACCCATGAAGTCAGCACACTGAACATTACAGTCCTCTTCACTTTCAAATCTGTTATCATTTCCACGGCAACCACCATATGTAAATGGAAGACATTTCTTCATTTGCCGATTGTAATACCATCTTTGGAAATTCCCACGGCATGGACCAAGTTCCTCCGGTAAACTGCAAATGGCTGCCAGATGGAGACTTTTTTTCATTAAAACTGTTAATTAGTTCATAATTTATTATTTGCTATGTGATTTCATGCAGCTATTGAATAAAGATCGCCCTCGTCATGTATAGAAAGATAGACAGGAACAAAGATACCAATACAATCAAACGACTCAGGGTTAAAATTTGTTCCAAACAGAATTCGAACCCGTGCCGCAAGTAACGGCATCAGTCACCTAGCTCTCGTGTACCAGCACAATAAAGAGGATGGAACAAAGATGAACGAGAACGCACCTGCTAGACATGTTAAATTTAACACTCAGCAAAAACCAACTGGATTTCTTTTTTGAAATGCAGCTTATACATACATGAAATTATAATTATAAATGTCTCCTGTACACAAAATAGAGAAGAAAATTCTGGACCCCACATTATATGTCTGGATGCATGATTACATTAAAGAAATTTACTTTTATGTTACTAATAATGGGATTTGTCCATATATAACCAAACTAATATAATACAGTTTAAGTCTAAAATATTAATATATTTGTCCTATCTCAGAACATTGTTTCTTCCTATCCCCTTTATAACTTTAATTATCACTGATTACTTATTGATGCATAAAAATAAACGTCGCTCTTTTCCACTACGAAATATTATCACATCAAAGTAATTACATGCGTTACCTGTGAAATTCTTCATCATTAAAGCCTTCTTGCAGTCTGGAATCATGCCAAAACAAACATCCTTTTCCATTATTTTGATTCCACAATCCATAGTCTGGGCCGACTTCCTAAGAAACATGCGCCATCGTTCACGAACTCCTCTTCCACAGACACGTGAGCTGCAAGGCGACCAGTCTGACCACGGGGTCACTGCACATGGGTCATCAAAATCGAGTTCAAACGTGTGGCGAACTTCAAAATCTTGAGAAAGCTTTTCACGTGATCCTGGCTTTCGTTCGGGCGCTGTGCAATCTCCTTGACATTCCTGTTTCTCCATGAGATCGATGGGGCACATGGATGGAAGAATGTCCTCATTGACCAATGCTCGGCTTCGCTGATGCATTCCAGGACCACAAGAATTAGAACATTCGGACCATTCTGTCCAGTCAGTGGTAGCACATTTCATCATTTCTTAATTTAAAAGAAAAACAAGCCACAATTAATAATGTATTCAAGCAAAATATATAATTGCTCAATATATTACTATACTCACGCGACTGCATTTACGCCTAATAGTTAGGCCAGAATCGTATAGGCTGTGATACATGTCCTCAAACTCATTTTTGTTGGACACACGTATTATCTCTTCAATAATTTTAACAATGATTTGTTACTTCATAGACATTTTTCATCATGAAAACTCGGAAGGAAAACTTGATCCTCATGTGCATATTAAATGTCTGATTATTGGTTTAAAAACTTAAGTAACTCAGAGAAAAATATTCTAAACATAAATTTGCTATGATGTTTTCGTCGTATACCAAAATTCGTAATTAACGTAGTACCTACAAACCACGAATCACGAATTTAAAGACACCGTGAATAGTCATTCTTCCGCACAAAGCACGAATAGCAGTACCCTTTTTCCAGTCTACAAATTTAAGCAGCCACCAATATGCCAATTTTCACAAGGCACAGAAATTGATACCTACGAAAATATATGACTTCACGGTATATAGCAATATTTTATCGTAGCAATTTTCAGTCTCAGGTTCAAATCTGTTTACAGGTACCAAGATGCATCTCTGCTTATAGAATGTCATTCACTTTCGGAGCAAGTTTCGAACTTCGAGTACGTTTTGTTCCAAAACATTTTATATTAGGGTATATCTGTAGACGTTGATATAGTTCAAATATTACCTTGAATCAACGGTTATAGATTAAGAAGGAGTGTAGCAAAAACTAACCTAGTTTCTTTTTCATCATCATTTTCTTCTTCATGTCATCAATAAGTTCCTCAGTAGTTGGGGAACCCTCCTCAGAGGTGGCATCTCCTTCTTCATCTGAACATACATCCTTTGTCTTAGTAAGGTTAATGTCGCCATGGGTTTGATGGGGTTGGGCCCATAAAATGGCGAATCCCTGTGTGTGGGGTTTGTGTTTACGATTCGATGAATTTTCTCTTGGGGTGTAGTTGGCACCTTCCGACCAGGCTGCAACACAGCAAACAATCGTCAAAATCGTTAGGCATTTAACTATTTTCTTCTTTTTATTGTATAATAACATACATACTGTATTCAATCATTTATATTACCAAAACAATATCGAAATATTTTTTTTAAATTGCTCAAAATAAAGTTTTAATTGTGATCACATGGAATTATAATGACAAACAAATTCTTGATCGACGTTATTTTTTGTTTATGATACAAACATTTTAATTTTTAGAGGTATTTGCTACAGACGTACTAATATCTTTTAACTTTGATCCTACCCGTGACCTTTCAACCTTGAAATAGTGAAAACACCGTCTAAACTAAGTCTATACCCCACAATTGCTCTCCAGCACGAAATGTTGACTGTATTATGCTATGAAAACATGTGCATGTATAATATGATTGTATAAAAGTAATAATAATATATAAGTATTCCAATTCAGTCACAACAACATCACAAATTAATCAAAGATCGACATGAAAATACTTTATATTCTCAAATCAAAAATGTAAGATGTTTCCATGGCAACTGTTTAAATACTGTATATAGATAATCTGACGACAGTAACCGAGTACTTATTCTTCTGAACTTAATTATTAAAACCAACATGTTCTCTATACTTTAAACAAGTTTAAAAATAAAACTTTAAGTGTGTAGTATTCAAGACTAAAGAAACTGCATACAACGGAAAATTAAAAATAATGTTCACTCACAATATATGTCACTCCTTCATCAGTCCCAGCATCCCAAGGGTACAGATCCACTACAATATCGTCAGCCCAAGTGCAGTTTGTTTGACAGAGGTTCAAGGAACTAACACCTGCTCGTACATAGATAAACGTATTGTAAATGATGTAAGCTAAAATTTTGGTTACAGAAAGCGTTTGTCCGTTAAATACATAAGCATATCAATATCTGTCTCTAAGCTCGTCCTAAACGTAAAGAGGGTGCAGACATGAAAACAATGAAAAGGAAATCCCCAAAAAGAATAAAAGCAGGCCTATAGACTATATATGCAGAGACAATGAACCAGACAAATGGACACAAATTTGTGTACAGACAAAACATAAAAAGAAACGCAAAAAACCTACAGAACGAAGACAGTCACCTGTCGGAGGGCGGGTCTCTAGCGATCGGAAGAGACAAGGTGTATGCATGTTTATTAATTATGAAGACGTTTAAATAGATAAATGAGCGAACAGATGCACAAACACTGAGTTGTTTGGGTATATTTAATGATAGTAGATGAAACCGATGTGTTACGGTGGCAACAGAAGACCAGAACAAAAGTCTAGCTTACCCTCTGAGAGTTTTGTTACTAATGGGTAGCCAATCCATATCATAAGGGACATAAGATAGGACTGTCTGTTGAAGATGACAATAAATCTAGCTCATCATAATCATAGGGATCAGAAGATGAGTTAAGTCGCTGATGATAAAGTTGGAACAATCATCCATAGAGAATGATTGCCGATATGGATCACAGCCAATAGCGACATCAGTCTACAGTCAAGCAGATCACACCCAATAGTGACATCAGTCTACAGTCAAGCAGATCACACCCAAAAGCGACATCAGTCTACAGTCAAGCAGATCACACCCAATAGCGACATCAGTCTGCAGTCAAATAGATCATAGTCAAGCAGATCACAGCCAATAGCGAGATAAGAGTACAGTCAAGTAGATCACAGCCAATAACGACATCAGTCTACAGTAAAGCAGATCATTACAAATAGTGACAGATGAATAGCGTTGTGATAATTGATAAAGCATTCTGACAGACCGACTGAACAAAAGACAAATAAACAGACAGAAAGGCAGGTAGCAAGAATACTTACCGAGGCACCAGTCTGGACTCGGGCCTATCATAGTTAATAAGGAAAGCATATGGGCTTGTTGATTGACGGTAACGATGGCCTCCCTCGTTCCTAGGACATTCCGCCACATCGGCGTGGTCTTAATCACCGTGCGGATCTTGTCGCTCTAAAGAGGTGAAATAACAGCTAGTATCATTAACTGTTGTAATGACAGTTAGATTCACTAGAGTATTGTAATAACGGTTAGATTCAATAAGATATTGTAACAACCGTTACATTCGGTTATATTCAGTAAGATATTGTAATAACCGTTACATTCGGTTAGATTCAGTAAGATATTGTAATAACCGTTACATTCGGTTAGGTTCAATAAGATATTGTAATAACTGTTACATTAAATAACATATTGTAACAACATTTACATTCAATAGATATAATAACAGTTTGATTCAACACCATTGTAACAAAATTAACATTCAATAACATATTGCAATAACAATTACAATCAAATACTCATTGTAATAACAATAACATTCAATAACGTTTTGCAATATCAGTTAGATTAAAAACAATTTAATAATAGTTACATTCAATAACATATTGTAAAAACAATTAGTAAAAAATACAGATCTTTCAAAGAATGTGTATTTTAATAATTTCCATTAGGTGCCTCTTATCTGTCATGGTGTGTGTGTGTGTGTGTGTGTGTGTGTGTGCAATACTACAGAATATATTTTTATTTTCTTCTTCTTCTTCTTTCAAATTACATAGGTAACAGGGGGATACATTCGTTTAACTCAACTTTAAGTTTGTAATTTTTTATTTTACTTCAGTCTAGCATAGTGCAATATCAAACCATCTCAGCGATTATTATAAATTATGGTGTTCCTACAGCCCTTTAAATAAAAAATTTTTTGCTATTATTGGTATTGCTGATTGAAGTAAAAACTTTAGATTTTAAAACGGTTTGTCATTATTTATCGTGTTTCAAGAGAAGGATGTTCCCCTTAGTACTTCAACAAGAAATTTCACAAAAAAGGCATTAAAATAAATTGAGCAAACGTCTGAAACGCTGACCACTTAACTTAGTCGCACAAATTGTAATTCTCTTTCGAGAGTTTGTTTACTCCCTCTTATCTTTAGCCTAAGGAAAAAACAAGAGTTATTTTGAATGAATGAAGTACTAGAACAAAGGACCAAATGCGTTCTTCAGGCTATGGGAATTTGCATGCGATTCAAGTTTAATGTTTGAATTAACCCACGCGAAGACGAAAGAATCATATAAATCCATATCGGTTCTGTCGTGGGCAAAAATATATAACTTTTTAAATTTAAATGATCATTTGGATGAAACTTTACTAGACTCGATGTCTGTCAGTTGTCTGCACAGATTCAACTTTTACGATTATCTCCAAAGTGTTTATATCAAAGGACAGAGAAATATTTGGCAGCTAGTCCAGGTGGTCAAGGTCACAGCTAGTCCAGATGGTCATTGTGATATCGAGCAGCATATGGGATTACTGTGAAAATGGGAATCGATAATGGTCGGTTTTTGCTGTGTCTTTTATCTTGAAAAATACTATCTGTCCAAACTTCATTCAATCATTTCATTTATGTTATTTTGCCGTCGAATAAAACTTACGATCAATGAATACTCTTTAATACGTCAATCATTTACATTTTTATGCAACTGGCCTTATTGTTCCATAATAAAATTTAAGAAAAGAAATGTGACCAAACGTTTTCGCTTTTTGCTGCAATATATCAAAGCATAAGAATGATTATTTTTAAAGCAAATTTTAGGATCATGACAGAATGTGTCACGAAGTGTCAAAAAATGAAATATATATTACTTCCTAAGCTTTAGGAAGATAAGATGACAAGAAAATATCATCCGGCAATAAGCTCTATGCCTGCATAAAACCTTTACTCGAGCATGCGAAGAAAGCTGGATCAACATTCATAGTTACTAAAAGCCATGTGCATTGACAAATAACGTATCTGAGGAGTGCGCAACATGTCCACTTATTTAACAATCTCGTGGAGTTAATAATACTACTATCTGGCTATTGTTTTCTCTCATAGAAAGTTGGAAGTATTTTTATTTACTGAAATCTATTCAAGTCAAGCAAGAAAAATGATGCAAAATAATGTACTGAGAACAAGGTCTTTAACAAAAATTGTTAAAATAATATTTTTAGACAAATTTGGTGCTGTGCTAGGCCTAGAGGTTACAAACAATTCTCACACCAACTCACATGCCATTTTCTGACATCTGATAAGTTAATGCAATTTTTTTACCAATACGATGTTTTGGGGTGGGGTTCGTTTTGCAAGTTGGAAAAAAATAATTTAAAGGTCAGCCGATAAAGATACGAGCATTAAATGTGCTACACAAATAAAGATGAAACAAAGTGATAAATCTAAGTTTCCAAAATTTAAGAGACATCTTTAACATGAAATATAAATGTGTGATTACTTTGGGTCAATCACTTTACTTTTATCAAAGCATGTTCATGTTGGAAATGTATTTGGCCTCAATTTCAGGAAAAGCACACACGTATTTACATTTTTTTTTACAATTTGTTAAATATATTAAGATCACAAAGTGAGCCTACTTTGCTCTCATTGAGAATGTAATAATATAGTTAGATCATTTCTTCAATTTTGATCTAGTCAAACATCCTTCAAGACCAAGAACCAACTTACACACGAGTTTCTTCTGTTTTCAAAAGAGAAATTTTATGCAGTAATCAGCGAGACTGTTTGGGCAAAAGAGAAAACGCAATTGCAAAGGAAAACATCATCCACAATGATTACTTATGCTAAACTTTCAGCGGTTGAACAAGCGAAGGCGAAGACTAGTTTGTGTTTGAGCAAAACCGATGAATAATTGCTGAATTCCAATGGGAAGGTGTGTTAGGTGTCCCAGTGTGAGTTTCACCTGCAGCTGACCTCAAACTGCTCTGATCTCCAGTTGAATACGCGGGATCATTCCTGCTGAGACCTGCAGTGTGATTTTTAATTTGTGTCTTTCCGTTCCACTATATTAGCTTTTTGTAACTTTGGATGATTGATTATGGAAGTATTAGTGAGACTTTAGATGGAAAACATGGCAATTCTCAACCGATTCGGGCAGCCTGAGCGCAGCTACCTGGAAAGGTTTGCCGCATGAATAGAGAATCCCAGTGAAACTGATCGTCACATACTTAATACACGCACGAACACAGAGACTATTTTTTGTTGATGAATTCGATTTATTTTTCTTATTCTCATTTCTATTAAAATAAATCCGCCTGATAGCAAATGAGTAGGTTTGTTCTTAAGCATCTATATCTTCAAAGGATGAAAGTTGTTTCCCCTTTGAAATAAAAAGACAAACTCTTACATTACTGCATCTTCGAAGTCTTAAATACAGTGGTGTTTAGGCCATTGACAATCATTAATGGAAGAAAAAACACAGCAATAAATTGCATCCATTAAAATAAGCATTATTTTTATCCCTTTTTATCAACTGAGAAGGAAATATTTTCATGTTAAACCGGGCAAAATTATGTCAAAACATCAGCTAATGAACACCTAGACACGCAGGATATCCCGTTATTTCACTACAAAAATACACGGAAAACATCTTACAAATGTGACCGATCACCAATGGCCCGGTTCTTAGGTTCAGAAAATAAAGTCCGTTCATTTCAAATTTGTAAACTTTATAAAATGTGTCGCATAAAATTTGCCTTTGGTAGTACAAAATCAGGAAAAAGTGAATCCGTGTCATGTTTCTAGATTAAAAAGAGAATAGAAACTAGGATACAGGAAGTAACAGATGTTCGTAATAACAAGTTTTATTGTATAGTTGATGGAAACATTCGATTTTAGATAACAGGATTAAGTGACCAGTGCTGGTTACGGATAAAAACATACAAACATTTTGCATCATAATGGACATATGGAAAAATGACACGAACGGAAGACACGTATGTAATGTCATGAATCTGGAGACGGATGACATGGATGTTATATCATGACTATGGGGACGGATGACACATATTTAATATCATGAATCTGTGGGACGGATGACACATATTTAATATCATGAATCTCTGGGACGGAAGACTCGTATGTAATATCATGAATCTGGAGACGGAAGACGCGTATGTAATATCATGAATTCTGGGGACGCAATTTTTAACCAAACTCAACATCAAGGTTGTTGCCTTGGAAGTAAAATATCCGCCCCCGCCCCCAACCCCCCAACCCCCAACAATTAAAATGATAATTCTTTTCTCTGTTGTTGGTTATAGCCAAAGTATACCATTTGTGTGCACTTAGCGTGAGATATACGAAGTTTTGAGAACCAGTGGTCATTTCCAGAAATACAAATTTGCACAGATATTACTTGCCTTAACAATGCCATAGACGACCTCTCCTGTGGCCTAGTGGTTGGAACATCCGCCTTGGATGCAGGAGGTCGCGGGTTTGAAACCCCGACTAAGTCATACCAAAGACTTATAAAAATGGTACTCAGCATCCTCGCTAGGCGCTCAGCATTAAGAGGTTAGTGTTAGGTCTGAAAGGCCTGGTGTCAGGATAATGTGACTGGGTAGGGCATCATGCTACATGTGTGCGGCATGATGCCCCAGTGCTAGATATCACTATAGACTGCCACACCGCAGACATCGTAGCGAAAAATTGTTATAGCTACATTAAAAATCCAAAACACACACACATACATACACACACGCCATGGAAACTTTGCGATAAAATAGTGTTCTAAATTCATACGTATATCCATTTCCAATTGTGAGAGTTAGGAATTCAGACATTTAATGACCATTTTCTATAACAACATACTTTGTTTATTCAGTATAACACAAGTAAACTATTGAGATTTGCGAATGTTATAATTTAATAATATCAGAGCTAAAACGTAAGTATATTCCTCAGAACAGCCCCAACGTATGCTTTATCACAGCTCTTTTTGTTATCGTGAATGAATCAGTCAAACTCTATTAAAGAAAATGCATAATTCTTCTAATAACAGGCGGTTATGGTACCTCGGCCTCAAAAGGTAGTATGGTCACACAAATCAGAAGAAGAGAACCACCCACGCCTGTCACTTTTACACTGTAGCAATTATAGTACCGGGGCCTGAATATGTGCTATGGTAACAAATTGAAAGAAGAGAACCACCGGCAACTATCATTTTTCCCTTTAGCAGTAGTCCAAGGATGAGCTGAACCAAAAATATGTCAATCAATAAAAAGCTGCATAAATCAAAACTGGTTTGATATATAAACACATGAAAATGATAGATGATTCTTCAGTTTTCTAGAATTTCGTCCTTCATGTATCCGCCTCTTCCCAAATAATATCCATGGATCATAGATCATAATATAACGTTGATAGATCATTTTATAATGAGCACATACATACCTAATTAATGTAATTATTTTTTTTCTCGTGGACATTAAATCTTAGTTTCTAGGTTTAAGGGAGACGTCGTTGTAATAATTCAAAGCTTCTGTAACATTTTTATTGGCCCCAACAATGTTGATGTCTTTTACAGTTCTGCCTTTTAGATAGGTATGGAATTTCCGAAAAGTTTTCACTCGGTAACTTGGTGTTTTTTATTCAGTGAGTTTTGGGTGTTAGGGTATGACGACAAAAGGGACGATCCCTTTTCCACCAAGCGCTGCTGGGGCTAATTAGTGCTGATCCATTAGTGTCGCCAACGTTTCCCACGAGTTATCACTACAAAACATAATTATCTGGTTTACCAGATAAGGCCTATTTTAGCTCTGACAAAATAATCCTCAAGAAACAATATCTGATTCATAGACTACAGACTGCGTATTGTCATCCAGACAAATTCCAAAAATAAACATTATCAGATTACTTTGCTCTTGTTTCCCAATAACAACATAATTTCAAGAAGAGGGGAATGACGCGTTAAGATGGTTCCATTATCCTCATACATTGGTTTATAACTCCAAAGATCCCCTACTTTGCCCCTTTACTCAGAAAAAGTGGTTTCAAATGAGGAAAACTCACATTTAGTTTCATGTCTTTCTCAAGGTTGGTACTGTACCCATATTCGCAAACTTCCTTGACACCTCTGGAAGCATATTGGCCATAGTCCCAGATATGGTAGTCGGCAGTATGAGAGGCTCCCACGATGTTGGACCAGTGAAGAAGAAGCGCATCTGTAATTAGTATTTCAGTAATAGACTGATAGATTGAAAGGTGTTTGACGTCAAAATGAAACCTATTTGATGCTGAGGGAAAAAAGAGTAATGTTTCGTTCCCACAACCAAACCACTACAGCCAATTGGGCCGGTCCTGACAGGATTCAAACCCGCAACCGATTTATTTTGAACCATGAACGTTAATGAACCAGTGTGATCCCCAATAAGAAAGCGAAAAGAAGGCATGAATTATATGGTTCATTTCATCATTATATTACGAAATAGTTTTGATTGGACCTTTTATTAAATATTTGGTCGCATTGATTGTCAATGTACTAACTCCTGTTTTATCATACTGCATGCTGTTCAAAGTCTATAAATGGACCGAAAGAAAAAAATACAGATAATATAGAGGACATAATTGTAAATAATACGGTAACTAAATAATCAACTTCGCAAAAGTCAAATTCAGTATTAAACCAGTGCTATTTGTGCACGTTTATGAAGACATACCTGTTTGTGACTTTCCAGTACTGTGAACCTAAATTAGCTGTGAGAAATGCTAGTACATTTTCAATAATGTGTTAAGCCTTTCCAGACAAACAGTTGGTAGCACCCAAAAGAAGATATTAATTATACCTTACGATTGCTATTAAATATAAATCAATCAAGAAATGTAAAACAATAATAATGAATAGCAATGGCTTAAAGCAATTTTTCTCTAAAAGAAGGGAATTAATCTAACGTTTTGCAATCCTGAGAGCATTTATTACAACATAAACGGTACAGAATGATCCAACAAACAAAAACATTATTGCTTAAAGCAAAAGGTTTGAACCAATAGTTGGCTAGTGAAAATATCTAGTGAAAACACTCTTTACAGACAGTCTGTTACTGTTTGACCTACACTTGCGATATGGACAGATTCAAAGCCGGCGTGATATGAATGTTCATTCTCTTTTACACATCATTATCTATGCTGCGCTGCGCAAAGTAAAAAGGTGATATCGCTGTCAAATCTTGTTCTCTACATTCGCGATCAAAGATGTTTTCGATGATAAATGAGAAATTAAAATTTGGTTTTTATAGTTGTTATTGTCCGATAGACATTTATATGGTAACTGACCATTCGAGACCAAGCAACCATATCCATTTCGTTTTCTAGGCGACCGAACAGCAAATGTTGTCGCTCGAGATAACAGTAACGTTTCCAATCTATTATGATTACTGTCCTTGTGTGACAGCTGACAGGGTATTTAATACTTAGTAACTGTGATTGGAGTACAATCTTTATCAGATGAGACTTGTAAATACTGACGGCAAAATGACTAAGAAACAAGATCAAGTACGCATGGGCATAGTAATCACAATACGGAAATCTTGTATTTATTTCAAGACATGTCTACGCTTTACTCTGTATTCCTTTGAATTATTTCCTCTGCTGATATTGGCATTAATGAAAGAGACGGTTAAAATAGTAGCCAAAGAGACAAAAGAAGAATAATCTACCTCTTCCTGTTGGAAATCCCTTTGGATGGGTCTGCGGAGACCAGAGGCCCTGAAATACCATCTTATACATAGCATGACCGCACGCGCAACACCGAGGAGATTCGATGGCCGCATCTTTCTGTGGTCCTAAAAGTTGAACTGAAACAAGATTGATAATGGTATTGATAGCTTCATTTTTTTCCGTGGAAAACGCGCATTTATATATGCTTAAAGGTATTCATGATACTCTGGAAGTTTGTTTATTAGTTAAATTTATCTACAGAAACGTTTTGTACTAATGTGAAATTCTATAAAAATTGTTTTTGTTACTGCTATGGCCTACACAGGGCAGATTTTTGTATTCTCTTCCTTGTCATTTAAAAATAATATTGAAACAATTTCTACTATGAGTATGTGTCTCACATAGTGTTTGCGAAACGAATCTAAGTGGAAACATTCGTAAATAAAATAGCACCGTAAAAATATTGGCTTTCTTGACCATATTGGTTTTGTTAAAGGAAGTTACTCTTTTCCATAGCTATGTAATTTGCTGGTATTTCTAGTACGTATACTAGACATACCGCTGAATGCTGTATAATCTGTGTGGTGTGAATCGTCACATAAATTTGAATAATACAAGCTTCGTCAACAGGAATGCAAAATTAAGCCAATCAATTTGTGATGAAGCTAACACATTAATTACTTAATTAAATCAATCAATTAGAGATGGAGTGAACGCCATTAATTGCAAATTGCTTTTTCTGATCCTCCCAATTTAAATTTCTTTTAAAATTATATTCTATGGTGGACAGTTTTCTGCATAGGGAAAACTAGTTACATAAAAGTATAACTCCCAGGAAATAAAATGCATAACTCCCCAGAAATAAAAAGTATAACTCCCAGGAAATAAACATTTCTCGAAGTAATTATAAAAAGTTCTCATAAAAAAATAATCGAAACGGTAAAAAGAAAGCTGCAGGAATGGGAAAAGGGTTACAAAACCCAAACCGCTAATTATTATGCAATTAGAATGGTTAAAAACAGGCCTAATGAATCAGATCCTATGTTGTTTGTGAACTCCAAATTAAGACCTAAACAGGGTGGTTAAAGTGGGAAGTAGAATTTATTACAGTTGGTGTTGGTCTTACTTTCTTCTTCCTCACAGAGTACTGTTGTCAGGCCCCCCTCATCCTTGTACCACGTTTCCGAGTCCTCGATCACAGTGGCTCTGAAAATTGGGAGGAGGAATTACGATAATAAATATACAGAAGAAATCAGACCTGCTTTATTTATCCAGAGTTTTTAAACTGCAGGGAATAAATTGGCCAATGAGAAAAGATTTCATCATGGCTTGATATTAGCATG